>JAJMEM010000001.1:363099-502136 GCA_030574135.1 Petasospora petersonii
GGTACACAAAGCTCTGAAGTTCTCAGCAGTCTTTGGGGTGATGTCGTTGTAGAGCTGGAAGACAATTCTACCCAATGGGGCACCTGTTTACTCAATTGGTTTCTTGAAGGTGAAACGCCGGTGGATTTACTGCGCACGTCTAACAAGACGTAGTGAGAGGGAGAGGGAGAGACTTCTTTCGAATGTAATAATGAAATATGAGGATGGGGAAAGGGGAAGGGGCAAAAGATTTTTCTTTCTTTCTAATTTCTTCCAGTTTTGTATAAACACGTACAATTAACGCGCCAATGTGCGTGAAAACAAAGTTTGCGCAATGGATGCAATCGTCTGCAGGTCAGTGTAATGTTATGTGCGCAATGTACATTTCACTTCACCAAAAGTAGACAGGTGGCGTCATCCAGCATACTAACTTAAACTGTAACCCTGGTAGCGCGTATGCAGTATTATGTAAAGGACCTTTGGCATCGTCATACCCAATGCGGGGGGAGCGGAGAACTTCCATCTTTCGACGAACAGCCCATTTCGACAGTTGACAAGTAAAAAAGAAAGAAAGGAAAATGATAACGATGACTGTTTTCCTTGTCTTTTTGTTCTTTTATGTTTGAAAAAATCTATCTAAAACAATCTTGTATCTCAGTTTACTGCTTTATTTTTAACCAGATCTTCAACAGATGCGCATAATTTCCTTTCTTTTCTTTTTCTTTTTTTTCTCCCCTCCAAGACAAGATCTATTTTTTGAACACAGTTCTCAGACATACACAGTTGAAATGTGAAGAAACGAATATTATTTATTGAGAAAGAAGGGTGAGTTTCTCTGCCAAAACAAAAAAGAGAGAGGGAGAGAGATCTGTTCTATATAGTAGAATAAGCTCATAGTTGGGCTGATGATGAAGTGATGATGATCTTTCTTTCAAACTAAAGTGTCAACTGGTAATCAAACTCTTGCATTGCATTAGAAAAAAAAGGAAGTTATAACAACACCTCAAAAAGCACACTTTGCCCCACACAAACAACAAAAGCTGTTACAGTTTCCTTTTTATCTTAGTATGCAGTGATATGTTGTAAGTTCTTATAGAGAGACGAAATATGTCTGAGTTTGTATGTAAGGTTTTACATCTTCTTGTGTACCTTGCAAACTCAAATTGAATAAAGTTTATAGTGCAGTACGTCATGAATAAACTAAAGTCTCTCCTTCGCTCTCTCTCTCTGCTCATACAACCTCAAACAAAGTATATGGTCTAAGACATTATAAACACTACTGTTTAACACACTCCGCATATCCTTGTTTTATCTTTCTATACGTCCTTTCAAATTAAAAGAGAGAACAAAGCCTCTTCATCCACTTCCAACTTCCAGTATGAAAGGAAAAAAACTGCTGATAATTTCTTTGAGTTTATTATTACACTTATGGTTCCACTCTAAAGTTTATTTTGTATCTCTAACAACTTCACAAAAGTGCCTAATCCTAGAGCAACACTGAAACATACAAACTCAAACAATCATCATCTGTTCTCAATATAAATCTCTAACTCCAACGCCAACCACATTGATCTATTTTCTACTCTTCTTTTATCTTCTATTCTATATTTCTAATCCTTAGGCGTTTGTGAGAACGCCAAATGGTATAGAATCGCGGATCTCTCGCCGTCCAGTCTCGTAAATTCTCAAGACGTGCATAAACTCCGCGGTATTCTGTTCTATTCCATTCTGTTCTTTTATCTTTTGTTTCCTATGTTTTAATGTTAAATCCATCTATAGACCATCATCTGAGAGTTTCCTATAGTTCAATTATATTATGACGTTTAATGCATGTTATGTCTATATACATTCCTTATTTTTGTTCTTTTTTGTTGATCTGTAGGAACAACATGTGAACAATTTTAACCTGAAACAGCCTGATTTTTCTTTACTGTTAGAAATGTACTTACGACAACAAAAAACGGCCTATTTATAAAATTCACATTCACATCTTAATCAAATTAAATTATATTTATATCTTCTCCTGCATATTGACTTTAAATGAATAGCTTCAAAATGCAGTAGTAAATCTGCTCGAACGCTTATAACTTCGCCTACGACTTCCTTTGAAACCCGCATATATAACTCATCCGGCCTTAGCCAAAACTAACGGAGTTTCCCCTAATTGGAAAGAATGAACTGGGTGTGTGTTCTTTTATCTTGGAGATTTACCCTTCCACGGCTTTATCTACTAAGAGATTGTAGTAATTATAACCACTGGATCATATATATATATATATATATATATATTTTAATAATTAGTGATGCTATCTCTATCTTTTAGGAATTACAGGTGAGCGGGTGCTTTTATCCAACCTTTGCGTACCAAACAAGTTCGCGAACAACAATCAACACAAAACAAAAAGAAATCTCCAATGGGATGAGGAAAGTATCACAAAGAAACAACCCCAGTGAGTTCTCAGTGAACCTTATTAGGTACATGACATATCAATCAATAGACCTGTTTTCGCTATTTGAGCAGGTCTTACCGGCACTCGATGGTGGGTTTGACCTCTATGAACTGACAGCAGGTTATGTACAGGGTAGTAACTCTAACAACTACACACTCGTCTATCCAGCTTACTATCTGACGAACATATCAAGTTCAGTCGATCTCACAACTCAAGTACTGCTCACAAATGTCACCACAGCAGTTGGTGCTAAAGCGCTACTAAACAAGGACTCATTTCTTGGAGGCGTTGTTGCCTTGAGCTTCGTTCTTTCTGGAATCGTCACAGCGGGTTGGATGCTTCTGCTACTCCTACTCCTATCCTCAAACTCAATTCCAAACTCGCTAATACTCACAAACCTCTTCTTCTGTGCAGGTCACAGTGCTATACTCACCAAGATGACACACATTCTCCAAGACCAGGTGTATGACAACCTTGCCGACGTAAATGAGGTTCTCGAATTCATGACTTACTCGACCAGTATCATCGTGGTACGATCCGTCACGGGGCTTCTTATTCTCATCTCCTGGCTCGATCTGCTGGTTCAGATCAACAAGTACTCAATTCGGAACAAGATCCTAGGGTGGGGACTTGTGCTAAGTCTCGTCTGCTTTGGTTTCTCCTTGGCTTATGGATTCGTTTGTAGGAGCTTACAGACAACAACAAGAACAACTTACACAGCAATCAAGGTCATCCACTTTATATCGGAGTATCTCATGCTCACACTCTTTGACTACCAGATGCTGATGTACTGCTTTAAGAAAAGACGTTTTGCCTTCCACCGCAAAGCCCTGGCTTTGACTATCTTCACCATTGGTACACTAATGGCACCATACGCTTTCACCACAATTGACTTGGTCTCCAGAGACTTGAGCACATGGTCCAATTACGTCCTCTATTTTATTAAACTTTGCATGACAGTGGTAACCTGGGAGTGGCTACATACCATTCGTACTCTGCAACTGAAATATGAGAAAAAGGCTGTGTTGGGTAGGAAGATCTCCAATGATAACTTTGCTCAAATCACAGGCATGGACCCTGGAGAATTGAGCTCCTCAGGAAGCAACTACATCCTCAAATCTATCAATATTGCTGGTGTCTTGGGCTACTTGAACCCGGTCAAATGGCTTGCATTGAAGAAGACAAACAAGAACAGATATTCCCACCAGGTTGAACGTATCTCCCTACAAACGATGGAAGATGAACACTCGAGACGGCCATCAAACATCTCACAAGAAACTGGAATCTCTGTTGTTGCTGACCATCCCAGATTCGACGTTGACCACAGATACCTCAGAAACACGCCTTCGACTCTCCACTCCCGCAATACCCCAATCAGTTATAATAATGCCACACCTGATATCCCAGAGGATGTTCAGATAACTCACAATTCAAGTCCTAATGACACAGATCATCCTTCTAATGACCAACGACTTTAAGCCCCTTCTTAAATCCCTGATGTTTGAGATTTTTAATGAATGTATAATAATCACCTCTACTTGAAAGAAATTTTACATTTTGGCTGTAAATAACACACAAAACCCGGGGGAGCCGGGAAAGAAGGGCTCGAACCCTCGCGAAAATTCTAGAACATATGGGGAGACCTATCTTATGATTTGCTATATAAAAGTAACCCCATCTGCCTCCCTTTCCTTCCCATTCACAGCAATCATCTTGTACATACGTACAACATACACCCACAATATAAACAATGCTTAGAACAAGAGTTCAACCTGCTGTGAGAACGCTTGCTAAGGCAAGAGTCCTATCCGAAGCTCAACGTCAACTGGCACCATCACTTGCCACATTGACACATCGCCACCTCTCCCCACTCAAATCTTCAAGAATGAGTCAATTATCCATAGTGAGAGGATATGCTAGTGGCCCAGGTCCAAACAGTTTCCGGATGAATATGAATCCTCAACAAGAAGAAGAGAAACCAGCACTAGAACAGTTTGGTACTAATCTTACAAAGTTGGCCGCAGAGGGGAAACTAGACCCGGTCATTGGTCGTGATCAGGAGATTCAGCGTGCCATTCAGATTCTCTCTAGACGAACCAAGAATAACCCCGTCCTCATTGGTCGTGCTGGTGTTGGTAAAACCTCCTTGATTGATGGATTGGCTCAAAGAATCGTTAAAGGTGAAGTGCCAGAGTCACTCAAGGACAAACAGTTGGTCGCTCTCGACTTGGGTGCCCTGATTGCTGGTGCAAAGTTCAGAGGTGAATTTGAAGAAAGATTGAAGAAGGTCCTGGAAGAGATCGATCAGGCTAATGGCAATATCATTGTCTTCATTGATGAGGTCCATATGTTGCTGGGTCTCGGTAAAAGTGATGGATCCATGGATGCCTCAAACATCTTGAAACCAAAGTTGGCTAGAGGCTTGAGATGTATCTCTGCTACCACTTTGGATGAGTACAAAATTATTGAAAAGGATCCTGCCTTGTCGAGAAGATTCCAGCCAATCCAGTTGAATGAGCCAAGTGTCCAAGACACAATCAGTATTCTCAGAGGTTTGAAAGAACGTTATGAAGTTCACCATGGTGTTAGAATTACCGATGCTGCTCTGGTATCTGCTGCAACGCTTAGTAACCGTTACATCACTGACAGGTTCCTCCCAGATAAAGCCATTGACTTGGTTGATGAGGCTTGTGCCGTTTTGAGATTGCAGCATGAATCTAAGCCAGACTCTATCCAGATCCTCGATAGATCGCTCATGACCATCCAGATCGAACTAGAGTCCTTGAAGAAAGAAACAGATCCTTTGTCTATCGAGAGACGTGAGAAACTGGAAAAGGAGCTCAGCTTGAAGCAAGATGAACTCCAGAGACTCACTGAAGTCTGGGAACAGGAAAAAGCTGAGATTGACTCCATCAAGAACGCAAAGAAAGATCTTGAACAGGCTAAAGTAGACCTGGAAATTGCCCAGAGAGAAGGTCAGTACGCCAAGGCTTCTGAGCTCAGATACGCTAAGATTCCGGAATTGGAGAAGAAGGTCGCCATCAGTGAGAACAACGACTCAAAGAGTGAGTCATCATTGCTTCACGAGTCGGTTACCTCTGATGATATCTCCAAGGTCATCTCCAAGATGACTGGTATTCCAATCGATACTGTTCTCAAGGGAGACAAGGACCGTTTGCTGTATATGGAGGACTCTTTGAAGAAAAGAGTTGTTGGTCAAGACGAAGCCATCCATGCCATTTCTGATGCTGTGAGGTTACAAAGGGCTGGCTTGACGTCTGATAAGAGACCTATTGCCAGTTTCATGTTTTTGGGTCCAACAGGTACCGGTAAAACTGAGCTAACAAAGTCGCTTGCTGAGTTCTTGTTTGATGATTCAAACAACGTCATCAGATTCGACATGTCTGAATTCCAGGAGAAGCACACCGTCTCTAGACTTATCGGCGCTCCACCTGGCTACGTCATGAGTGAATCTGGTGGTCAGTTGACCGAGGCTGTTAGAAGAAAACCATATGCTGTTGTCTTGTTTGATGAGTTCGAGAAGGCTCATCCTGATGTCTGTAAAGTTTTGTTGCAAGTCTTAGATGAAGGTCAATTGACTGATTCTCAAGGAACCCATGTCGACTTCAAGAATACCATCATTGTGATGACTTCCAACATTGGTCAGGACATCTTGTTGCATGATGAGGAGATCAAGAATGACACTGGGAAGGTTTCAGAGGCCACTAAGAAGAAAGTCATTGAGAGTATGAAGAGCCACTACCCACCGGAATTCATTAACCGTATTGACGATGTTTTAGTGTTCAACAGATTGTCTAAGGATGTTCTTCGCTCCATCGTCGACATTAGAATTACCGAAGTCCAGGAGAGAATAGCTGATAAGAGAATTGTTCTGAACTTGTCTGACGAGGCTAAGGACTGGTTGACAGAACATGGCTACGATAATCTGTATGGTGCTAGACCTCTGAACAGATTAATCCAGAAAAGATTGCTGAACCCAATGGCCATCTACTTGTTGAAGGGTCAGATCAGAAATACTGAGACTGTCTCTGTTGTTGTTGAAGATGGTGATTTGGTTGTCAAGCCAAATCGTACTGAGGAGGAAGCACAGACTCTGGAAAGGGAGAATGCTGAAAATAAGGACAAGAAGAGTAACAAGAAGATCGCTGAGCTCATCGAGGATGATGAGTGAGCTGCCAGATCTTATGAATTTTATGAACAGGGACAAAGGTAATGTTGTGTATATAGCTTTATGGTAACTGTCCCATCACAAGGCAAACGACCAAATATATATTAGGACTAAATTTACTTAGTAGAATTTCGAGTGGTGCACCGAAGACCGAATTCCTACAATGTTTTTTGCCTGACGGCAGAGGCCCTCTCAAGTTTTCTCAAAAATATCATTGTCTTCTTCACAAAGGTATAACTCGATGCGTCATATGAAATTAATGCCTCTGGAAGGAATCGAACCCAGGACGGATTTTCAGAGTTTTCAGGAGCAAAAAGAAAGGTCCAGACGAGAGTCGAACTCGTGACATTCTGTGAGTGAAACAGACGTGATAACCACTACACCACTAGACCTTTATTGAAAATCTTTTTGGATTTGAAAAACTAGCACCTCAGACTTACTACCTAAATATGCTTAATGGAAAAAAACGCCAAAAGCACCGATATTTGACTATCATTGTGTATAAATGCTCATTTTGGACCAATTATGTGCAAAATTTCTAATAGGTTCAGTTTTTAAATCATTAAGAGCTCAAATAGAAGTAGACTCCCAGACACCATTGTCTATTATGGTACCAAGCCTTACCACAAGCACCTTTAAATTGAGCATTTGACCTGCTGAGTCTTCTATCTTAAAGTTACTGATCAACATGATGATAAAAAGTTTCTAATATCACCGTGAAAGAGATAGCTTGAGCTAAGTTTTGATATTATTTGTGAATTTGACAAATCTCAATTGAATTTTGATATCTTTAACCTGGTTTACAACATAATCAAACAAAATATTGGGGATAATAATTAGTATTGAATAAGGATATTTGGCTGAGTGAACCCACTGTAATTATTGAAGATCTCATCAGCAAAAAAAGGGTTATGAAAATTAACCTGAAGTATTATTGGAGGATAAACCTGTACATTACACGGAGAGAGATACCCGCACCCGGACACCAGTCTTGTTTACCATTTGCAGCCTAACAAAGCACATAAGGCGCGTATGCAAACCATTTGGGGGAAGAGAGTAGGAAAAGAAGGCATAAAAACAATCTATAGCCACAGATATACCACATTCGTTATCATGGTTACTGATCTCACTATAGCACGTGTGGAACTCAATGCCTTTCACGATGCCCTTCACTGGTCGCCCGATGGATCTTTGGCCTTGAACACTTCGGGTCACATCACAATCTACAAACCTAAGTACACCAAAGCAGCAGTCAAATCTGTTACCTCATTGTTTGATTTTACCAAGTTTGACCTTGATAAACTTTCCGAAAACCGTTTGTATCAGGCTGAGCTAGAAGATGAGCGTACCGACACGTTGTTCGCCTCCTTGGATCAAGCGGTCACCAAGCTTGAATGGTCCCCACTGTTTCACAACATTTCATATTTGGCTGTTCTGACCACTCATCGAAATATTTTGGTGCTGCGAGATGGTCAGATGTGGAAAGACTTCACTACCAATGAAGTTATCAGATCACAGGACCAGTTAAATCTCAGTAAAGTGTACAGTATGACATGGATGAGCTTCAATAATAAACTGTACTTAGTCGAAGGTCTGGCTTCTGGACATACTAGAATCACTGATATCAACCACAAGGAAGAACTTGAGCTTGTAAAAATCAGTGATTCTCCTATTGTCTTGATCAAATCCCTTGGTGAAACATTGTTTGCTGTGTCCTCCAAGAATGAGGTGTTCAAGGTCACTCGATCAAAAGTTGAACGATTCAAAAGTCCAGATCGTTTCAAGATCTACGACTTTATCATTGTTAATACTGATACTATCTTCTACTCTACCTGTGGGAAAGTGAACAAACTACAAAGTAACCAGAAACCAATTATAGCTGAAACAGGACTCATGTCGTATTCTAAAATACATCTTGCGGGACCATCCAACATTGTATTAGTGTCTCAAACAGGGTCTGTTCAGTTCAACATAAATCTGGAACACGTGACAAATGATACTGTTGCACCAATGATAAAGAAGAGAATAGCGAAGTGGAATAACAAGTTCAACGATTTCAACACCAAAAAACCTGCTTTGAAGATCTTTGGTTCAGATCTGAACTTCACTGGAAACTTGTTGGCTATTGTCTATGAGATTGATCAGGAGGCCAAATTTAAGTATCAGATTGCTTCCGAGAATGTGTTTAAAGTTGCCTTTGTTCCAATGATGAACAAGTTCGATGTGAATGGTTCTACATTGGCTAATTTCCTGGAGTACAAGATTTTGGGAGTTCACACGGAGAGAGAGTTAGAAGTTACTGAGCCAAATTACGACGTGGAACTGTCCATTTTCATCAAGGAATCCATTTTAAAGGATGGTGAGATCACTCAATGGGCGTCACAGAATCTTATTACAGGAGATAAGGATTATTTGATTCAGAAGAGGTATGCTACTTTGTTGCTGACGTATATTTCCAAGAACGACATGAAACCAGTGAATGTATTCGATAAAGCTCTCATCAATAACTTGCACAATGTTATCGACAGACCTATCCCGGAGGAGGTGAGAAATGTAACGATGAATGGAGGTGCATTCTCAGAGACATTTGACTTTACAGCGAATAAGAACCCAGAGCTTCTACTATCACATAGTGAAAACGAATGGGCTACTTGCAGTCTGACATTTTTGCCAGTTCTCACCACTGCCGTAAAGATTGATCCAGTGACGGAGAGAAGATTTATTGACGTTGCAAGGGACACATTAAATGACTTTGGGTCGCTCACGAGGACTATATTGGAATCAGCTGACACAAGCATATATAGTGGATGTCGTTGTGTGACAAAGTGAAATTCAAACTGGATTACTCTGCTTTTCGTGTCTTTTCCTATTATATGTTCTTGCTTTCTTGAGTCTCTTGCCCTCACACAACAGTGCCAACAAGAACGTGGAGACCAATACCTCCATGTTGATCTTCTCAAAGTCAAACAAGACCACGAGAGAGTTCTCCACAACTCCATCACAGTAGGCCACACACTCTCGGATGGTGTCCATGCCTTCAGGTCTCTCATAGTAAGGTCCCACAATCTCCAACTTGTACAACTCAGACCATCTTAAGGTTGTAGTAGAGCCAAAGGAAAAAATCATCTCATGAAAAATGTTGTAGACCGACCAAAGGTTCTTGTCCAATCTAATCACTGATGGTGTAGTCAACAACGAAGAATCCGAAACGGGGCTTGAAGCAGCTAAGACGATGTACTTCTCATTCCAGGAGTTCTTTACAGTGGCCAGGTTCTTTCCTGAGGGTGTCTGGATGTGCCATCTGTACCCTTCTCGGGAGATTTTGTACAACTTTCTGTGGTTGGAGGACCAGACTGTCATGGACTCTTTGGTATCAACGGAGATGAAGATCTTGTTTAATGACTCGGCCAATGGGATTATTTGGTCACGAGGAACAGATCTGTGGAATTTGACTCTTCGATGACGAACCAAGTATAGGCCAACCGTCGCAAGAAGGATAACCGGGATGAAAGTGATGTTGAAGAACATAGTGAGTAGAAAAGGAACTTGCTTCTATATGATCATTCCCTCCAATACCAATCTTTCTCTACTATAAATTGCTCGTGGGTTTTTGTTTCTAAAGTTGGAGAACCATTTCCTTGACAATACGAATGTGACACAAAATCGCAAGTGGAAAACTCACACACTGGTAATTCTTAAACTACACACACAGTTACACCATTTAATTTACTGTGTAATACAACATAATAACAATCAGTAAGAAGCACGTAGAATGTTATGAAACCACAAAGAGCCATTAGCAACACTCCATCTCCAATTTGAAGAAGACATTCACTTTTCTACCTTCCCAGAAGATGGCGTCAAAACGCGAAACTGACGCGACCTCAACCGCGTCTGTCTACTTCTCTCTCTATCTATCTCTTCACCCTTTCAATACACACACTCTTTAACAATCTGACCAAATCTGACCATACATTAAAACAGAAGAACCTCATGGATGCCCAGCATAAACACACAATACACACACAGTATGTCGGCAGATACTGACCGACAAAAATTCTATCACCCTTATAAGCCCTACCAGATCCAACTGGATTTCATGAAGGCTCTTTATGATGTCTTCACCAACGACTACAAGATTGGGTTATTTGAGAGTCCCACTGGTACTGGTAAAACATTGTCTCTGATATGCTCCTCTATGACGTGGTTGAGAGAGCACAAGAAGAAAGTTTTGGAGGAATGTGGTGTGTCTGAGGATGAAGAGGAAAGTGACGATGAGCCTGCTTGGGTTAAGGAGTCCTTCTCAAAGATGGTGAGCAAGGGGAGATCAGACGCTGCTGAACAATACGAGAAGCACCTTGATGAGCTTTCAAGAAGGCCAGAGACGCGACGAATTAACGATCTCAAAGACAGAAAGAGGAAAAGGTTTAAGAGAGTCGAAATTGAAGTTCCAGAATCTGATGATAAGTTCATACCGGCTGACTACCTTTCAGAAGACGAGGATAAGACACGTTCAAAGACACTAAGGGACAAGAATGAAGAACTAGGAATGGAGATCAATGAACTGTTGAAGAAACTACACGGGGATAAAAGTGAAGAGACGGGCCTGCTCAACCAGGACACCAAGATTATTTTCTCATCCAGAACTCATTCCCAATTGAACCAGTTCTCCTCTCAGTTGAGACTTCCACAGTTCCCATCCTCGTACACAGATATAGAGGAACACCTCAAGTACTTGCCACTTGGCTCCAGAAAACAGCTATGCATACATAACAAAGTCTCCAAAATCAACGATGCGACACTCATGAACGAGGCATGCTTGGATTTACAAAAAGGTGATGCGAAGCACAAGTGTGATTTCTACCCAAACCCCAGGGATGCTGGAATGCAAGATAAGGCTGTTGAGTTCAGAGACATGGTTTTTGCCAAGATCAGGGACATTGAGGATCTGCCTGAGCTTGGAGATAAGCTGGGTGTTTGTCCTTACTACTCTGTGAGAAAAGGTGTGGCACATTCCGAAGTCATGACTCTGCCATATCAGCTCCTGCTAACAAAGAGCTCAAGAGATGCATTGGGTATCTCACTTAAGGATTCAATCGTTGTCATTGACGAAGCACATAACTTGCTGGACACAGTCACATCCATTCATTCGGTCTCTGTATCTGTAAAGGAGTTTCAACAGTGTAGGGAGTCCCTTAAAGCATATCTCCAGAAGTTCACTAGACGAATGAATGGAGGTAACAGAGTAAACTTGATGAAACTGGTCAAAATTCTTGACATTATCTTAAGGTATGTTGCACAGAGTGATATGATTCGGCCTGGAAGACCTATTGACATCATGGAGATGTTTAAAGGAACCACTGGTGATCTACTGAATGTTCACAAGTTGGACAAATATCTCACTGTTTCCAAAATCGCTTATAAGATCGAGTCCTACATGGACAAGGAAGAACGTCACAATACTCCAATCTTGTTCAAAGTTATCCAATTCTTGAAGTCAATATCTAATCCATCCAAGGAAGGTAAATTCTTTTTTGACGTGAAGGGGGATCACATTTCACTGAGTTACATGCTCTTAGACCCTTCAGAAATCTTTAGGGATATCGTGGAAGAGGCCAAATGCGTCGTTATGGCTGGTGGTACTATGGAGCCAACAGAGGAATATTACAATTATCTGTTCCCATATGTTTCGAAGGATAAGGTCAAGAAGTTTACTTGCGGACATGTTATTCCCAAAGAGAACCTCCAAGTGTTTGTTATGGGTAAACGAAAAGTGGAGTTTGAATTCTCGTTTGATAAGAGAAACAATCCTAACATGATCAACGATGTTGGTGAGTCAGTGTTCGAGGTGATTCAGAAAACTCCTGGTGGTGTTGTGATCTTCTTTCCGAGCTACAAGTATCTTTCTGATGTTTTAAACACCTGGAAGAATTCCAGAATCTTTGAGAGAATGGATAAGCTGAAGAGAGTGTTTAGTGAGGAATCTTCTGCTGTGGATGTGCTTGGTGATTACTCTACAGAGATTGCCAAGAATGGGGGAGCTTTGCTATTGTCTGTTATCGGTGGTCGATTATCTGAAGGTATCAATTTCTCGGACGATTTGGCCAGAGCAGTGATGGTTATTGGGCTTCCATATCCAAATGCCTTTTCCGGTGAGATTATTTCCAAGAGAAAGTTCATTGAGGACCAAGTAATGGAACGCACCAACGGGAATAAGTCCATGGCGCAAGAGGCAACTAGAAATTTCTATGAGAACTTGTGCATGCGTGCTGTTAACCAAAGCGTGGGCAGGTCCATCAGACACATAAACGATTATGCCACCATCTATTTAGTTGATAAGAGATACTATGGGGAGAGAATTCAGAACAAATTGAGTCAGTGGATCAGAGCCCGCATGACTCTGGAACTTGATCACAAAGGTGTGGTGGATAAAACAGAGGTCTTCTTCAAAGAGAAGGAGAGATGAGACATCTTCAATGGGAACTAATTTAATAATGATAATGATTAAGGATTATGACTACTAGAACTTCTCTATCTTATTTAAACCATGAGGTCGGATTAATGACATTTCGAGGGTTACCCGGTGTGTGTATTATACTAAAACCGCGCTATATCGAATTTTTCCTTTGTTTACGTTTGGCATCATCAACTTTGAACAAACCGAAGAAGAATCCCAAACCCATCTCTCTTCAATCCGCTCAGAATATGGTGACAATCACTGCTCCTGTGCGTGCACCAGAAGCACAAGATGCTAAGGCAACTACCCCAGTGGTTCCGCTTTCCACTGGTAAGAAGCTCTTGAACGAACTTCTCGAATCCGCCCGTGATCTGCCAACTAGAGATTCAGACTTGGGTGCCATCCAATTAGGAATCAACGAGATCCGTAAGCGTGCCAAGAGACTTCGTAAGACATCCACTGACCCAGCTACTGGTGATAACTTGACTAAAGCTCATTACTTGCTCGCTGGTAAAGTAGACATTGAGGGTCTTGAAGGACACATCAAGCAACTTGAACGCACAAGAATCAGAGAGACCCGTTCAAAGCTCCAACAACCACAAAGCGTTGATTTGGATGGATACTTGCGATCGAAGAAGGATGAGAGCGTTTTATCTGCCATTGAACAATCCTTGTCCTCCGCTGCTAGAGATTTTGATAGCTTTGTCAACCAGAACATCTCGTTGGATTGGAAACAACGCAGGGATGAGGTCAGAGAGGCGTTTGGTATTGTTTTGAACAAGTCCCAGCCTCAGATCAACAAAAATAAGGCTGACTACAAGTTTGGCAAGTCCACGACTGCTAACACCACACAAAAGGAGAAGTCAATCAGCTGGCGCAAGACCAACAGACTCTTGGATGACAGCACCTCAAAGCTCAATGTCAACGAAAACTATCTCACCAGAGGCAAGTTTGAGCGTTACGCCAAAATTGTTAACAAACTTAATAACTACAGACAGTCGATTCAGTCCAACACTGCTGTTGATGATGAGTTTGACTTTGCTTCTGAGTTCTTTGAGATCTTCAAGGGTGGTTCTGACTCCAAGTCCAAACAGCTTTGTGAGAGTTGGAGAATCATTTCAAGTCTTAAGGATGCTACTTCGAGACCATCTGATTCCCAGACATTTAAGAACAGAATTGTGTCCAAAGCTAAAACCTACTTGGAGGTTCAGTTCTTCGAGCTCGTTGATCACATTTACAAGACCAAGGCCGTTGAGAAGGGGCTGCCAACAATCGTCAACAAGGTCAAGAGTTTTATTGACTACCAAAAGCTCAACTCCAACGGCAATCTTTTGATTGTCAATGGCATTCCAATCTGGGCTCTTATCTTCTATTTGCTCAGATGTGGCTTTGAGGAAGAAGCTTTGAACTTGGTGTTAGAGCACCAATCCGTCTTTAAGAAGGTTGAACAATCCTTTGTGCCGTACTTCAAGGCATATGTTTCATCCAAGGATAAACGCTTACCACATCCACTTGTTACAAAGATCCAAAACGAATTCAACAATCACATCAAGAAGTCTGTTGATGGTGATCCATACCGCTACGCTGTATACAAGATTCTGGGACGTTGTCAACTATCTAGAAGAAACTTGTCAAACATTGCTCTCACTGTTGAGGATTGGTTGTGGATGCACTTGATGCTCGTTAAGGATGATCCGCAGGCTGAGTATGATCCAGCTCATGAGAAGTACACATTAGAGGACTTCCAGCAGATGATTAAGTCTTATGGCCAGCAAAAGTTTGCCTCAAACTACTTGCAAGTTTTGTTACTCAGTGGTTTGTATGAAGAAGCTGTCAAGTACAGTCTGGAAGTTAACGAGATTGATGGTGTGCACATTAGTATTGGACTGGCATATTACCAGTTGTTGCAGAACTCTTCATCTGCAGATCAGCTCAAGCAGAGAGGAGAACAGTTTAGTAAGCTCCTGGGCTCCTACATTCGTAGTTTCAAGTTCTCTGATCCAAGGATCGCTGTTGAATACTTGATTCTGATTTGCTTGTTTGATAATCAGACAGAAACTTGTCACGAAGCTTTGAGAGAGTTGATTTTGGAGACCAGAGAGTTTGCGATTTTGTTGGGTAAAGTCAACTCCGCTGGCGTTAGAGTCCCTGGTAAGATTGAACAGAGAAAGAGCTTGATTTCATTGGAGAAGAACTTCTTGAATAAAGTCACCGAGCAGGCCGCAATAACTGCAGACAAGGAAGGAAGAATTCACGATGGTTTGCTATTGTATCAGTTGGCAGAGGAGTACGAGATCGTCATTTCCATCATTAACAGACTTCTCGGCGAATACTTGTGCAACACTGAGCTCGACCAGCCTCTTGTTGATGGTAACAGTGAGACAAACCCAATTCTTATTGCTGAGAACTTCTTGCAGATTCACCAAAGTACATCTGCTGAGAAGTGGAGTGTTTGTAAGAAGCTGTTGAGAATTGCGCAGATTAGACAGTTGTTCATCCAGAAGGAGTGGGATGAGACACTGAGACAGATCGAAGAGCTGGACTTGTTACCGGTGAACCCTCACTCTGATTTGAGCCAAACTAGATTGAAAGCTGAGGAGCTGGCGTACTTGGATGACAACTTGCTTAAGAACATTCCAAATTTGCTTATCATCGCTATGAATTGTGTGGCCCAAAGGAAAGAGCAGCTCAATGCTAGTGCCTACAATGGTAGTATTAGAGAAGAAAAAGCCAGAGAGCTTAAACAGATTGCAAAGAATTGTGTGGTGTTTGCCGGTATGGTTCAGTACAAGATGCCACGCGAGACCTTCAGTTTGCTCATTGGATTAGAGTCTACGTTGTAAAGTGTAAGATATGGTCAACAAAAAGTCAACAGAATGATCTTGTAATTGTATGCTTTGTAAGGTGTATATATGCTCAAGATCCTAGCTTGAAGATGGCTTGCTATCATTATCTTTGGGTTCGCTAGCCCTATAATCGCCGTTGTGAGCATGACCATGCTTGTGTTTATTCTTAGTGTAGTCAGGTTGGTACTCATATGAGTTGGGACTTGGAAGTCTTTGCAGCTTCTTCTTCTTTTGTTGTCTTCTATCTTTTCTGGATCCACCTTCCCCTTCAGACTCTGAAGAAGAACTCGATGATGAACTTGACGATGACGAATCAGAATCACACGAGCAATCTTCTTCTTCGGCATCGAAATCACGTTGCGGATGGAAAATACAACAGATCTTGGACTTTTTTTTGTTCATGTACTCATTGTCGACTGTGCCTTCTTCCCAGCGAACACGAGGACGTCTTGGTTGTGGCTGAATTTCTTCAGGCTCTGCAGATGCTCGTAGATGGAGAGTTGATGGCAATTCAACAACTGTCTGAGTGATCGTTGGCTGTTGCTGTTGTTGAGTTCTAATCAAACTGTCTCCACTCATTGCGATCCTTTTCTCTGTTTCTCGTCTTTTAGATGTCTTTGGTTGTGATTATGAGTGACGTTGTGTAAATGATGTGTGTGCGTGTCTGGGGTTCCTCTTTATATTTATATAACCACCCCACTATGTGTGTTCGGGTGTTGATGTTTTCGCGCGCCACTCTCCAAAGGACTCTCTGAGCGGGAAGGAAAAGCATCAATACTTTATCAGAAGGAGGGTAACTACGTACAGAATGTTGATATTAAAAGGTCCATCAGTTGTTTTGACAATACGAGGAAGGGCTTTCTCCTCTCTTGCTTTTCTTCAACGGCAGAAGTCGCTCGTGGAGAAGATCAAAGCTGCACCGGGAAGTCGAAACGACCTCACCTTCACCCAATCAGTTGCCTACTACTTCAAGTGGCTGGTAACTCCGTCAAAGAAGCTTGTAGAACAGTACGAGGACGAACTCGTCAAAACACTGGAACTGCCCAAAGGTGTGTTGCTGAAACGGTCCACAACCGCAGGTCTTCATGAGCTTCATCTAAAGAGTGACGGCATCAGATCTGTGGAGACACCAACGCTGCTTGTTCACGGCCATGGAGCATCAGGGATCATGTACCACCGCAACTTCCGTGGATTGAGCAGTGGGATCAGAGACTTGTACGCCATTGATTTCCCAGATGTCGGTCTCAGTGACCGCAGACCTTTGAAAGTGAAGTTACCCAAACAAAAGTTGGAGCTGACAGAGAAGAAGCAGAACGGGAGTGATCTCGACGCGGTGACCTATTTTACAATTAAACAGGATAAAGACTACAATGCTAAACAAGTTCACAAGGTTGAAGATTACTATGTTAGTGCATTGGAACAATGGAGACAGGAGAAGGGGTTTGAGAAGTTCAATTTGGTCTCCCATTCGTTTGGCTCACTCATGTCTTTCCAATATACTCTCAAATATCCACATAGAGTTAACAAACTTGTTCTGTGTTCACCTGGCGGTGTTGAAAGGAGTGTGTTCTCGTTGAGTAATACCGAATCTTCTGGCAAACTCTCTGACGACCCAATGTCACCAAGTTACTACCGTCCACCATTCATTCCGAGACTCATTTCCGCAATGGGGTTTGATCTTGCCAAGGCTCTGGGTCCATTTGGTGTTCAATTGATTTCCAAGTTTCTCAACATGAGGTACTCCCGTGGATCATCCCATGATGAACAAGTTAGACTGCTTGTGAAATACACCATTGCTCTCTTTTTCCAAGGCAACAACTCTCACAGAAATCTGAAGGTGGTATTGAACAACCAGATTTTAGCACTGAATCCCATCTTGGACCACGTTTCTGAACTGAATGTACCAACTTCTATCATATATGGAAGTTATGACTGGATGAATCCACAGACTGGCCTTCAGCTGTACAAAGAGATTGAGGCCAATGGGAATGATGCACCAGTTGAATTCTCGGTAATCCGCAACGCTGGACATAACGTCTTCTTGGACAACAATGAGGACTATGATAAACAGGTACTGAAGTTCCTGGGTGAGAGTGGACAGAAGAATGATCATTGAATACGATCTACAACGTTTGATTCAAGTACACACCATTAAACTTAAGCTCTTTGGTTGAGTGGAAATGGTAAACTCAGTTTGTGGACGTTCTTTGACCCCTCAACGTCTAAGGAAGATGTACCAGAAAAAGAAAACAAAGAGAAGACTTACTCCAACAACAGGGGCGTACTGCTTTATGAGCAAGTCAAAGTTGATCTTTCTAGCTGCTTTTCTGTACTTTTTTGACTCCATTCTGATGTTGCTCGACACTTCGCTCATTTTATCCAAGTTATCACCTCTGTAGAGCAGATCCTCGATATTTTTGTGCAACACTGACTTCACATCAGCCAACTCTGAATTCAACTTATCTAAGTTGGACTGTGCTCTCTCATCCTGATAAAGCTTTCTCGTCTTTTGCATGTAGTTATCAAAGCTCATGTAAGCAAATGGTCTCACATCTGGTCTCATGGCGTCAACTCCATGAGAGTTTTGGAACTCTTGTGAGATCTCCTTCAAATAGGAGAAGGCAAGCTTGCGTGGATAGTTCTTTTCACAAATGACAAAGTAGACTATAGCTTGTTCCATAAAGTAATGGATTTGATAGTTGCCTGAGTCGATGGATGCGCGTGTTTCAGAGTTGGGTGTAATGCGACTGACGATAATCTTTACCTTCTTTTTCTGGTCCAGTAGTGCTGGATCATTATCCTGGTCCACTGATCCTGAGAGTGGGACACCTGTTTTGATCATTAGTATGTTGTGCTGATAATTATGGGTACTAGATAAGTGAGACAACACGGGAGGGAAGGGGACGTACCATCGTTTCTAAAAATCAGTGTAGATTTGATCATTATAGTAGAAAAAGCTGTATTCAAACCCAGAAATGTTGTTGGCTCGTTTTCCTAGTCGAAAACTGAGCTAAAAGACAACAGCATAAATGAGCTCTTGAGGTATGAGTTTACGTGGTAGAGTTAATGTTAGAGAAGTTCGCGAAACTCCCATACATCTGGACACCACTTACACACGTCGCTTCTGTGGCCCTAAGTAAGCTCAACTTATAATAGAGATCAGCATGCTTTTGAGATTGAAAGATTTGTGAATTTTACACAATTGACAGGGGTTATAAATTTAGATCATGTGGCAGTTCTATACAATTGGTCTGCTTGCTTATACGGTATTACTCTGTCGTTTGTGCTTCATTGTACCGTGTTTCTCCATTGGTCACAGCACTGGCGGGGACGTTAGAAAATGGGAGAGAAAGAGTATTATGGTATTACTTGGCTCTGGAGGACACACTGGTGAGATGCTTCGATTGCTATCTACAGTTGAACATCTGAGAGACCTGAAGAAGATCACATTTGTTGTATCGTCTGGTGATTCTTCGTCTGTGGTACTCCTAGAGAAGTTCACGCAGAAGCA
Organism: Petasospora petersonii; assembly: GCA_030574135.1. Classification (NCBI taxonomy): domain Eukaryota; kingdom Fungi; phylum Ascomycota; class Saccharomycetes; order Phaffomycetales; family Wickerhamomycetaceae; genus Petasospora; species Petasospora petersonii. The sequence continues at coordinate 382,532 of JAJMEM010000001.1, forward strand.
CGGTATCCCTCGATCGAAATACGCTGTGATGGAGCTCCCACGAGCCAGAAGAGTCGGTGAGTCCATTAAATCGTCTATCAAGTCTACCATTGTGTCCATGTTTGTAACATTCACAACATTATCTAAGCAGGGCCATCGCATCGGACACCCAGACATCCTCATGACCAATGGCCCAGGCACCGCAGTGCCATTGTGCTTGTTTTTCACAATGTGGAACTTTTTAGGAGAGAGCCATACCAAGATTATCTACATTGAATCATTGGCTCGTGTTAAGCACCTCAGTGTGTCGGCTCTTTTGTGTCGCCCAATGTCTCATCGCTTCATTGTTCAGTGGGCCAACTTGGCTGTGAAGACACAGGCGGAGTACTATGGGATTTTAGTGTAAAGTGTTTAATGAAGTTTACTCAATTAAATTGTAGGCCACATCCACAGTAACACAAACAAAGACACTTCAACCACCACATAGTTTGAACACAAATCTCGTGGTCAATTAAGCCTTTTGTTCTCTATTGATTTTAATTCAGAGTGATCTCGCCGAGAGTTTCCCCTAGAGAAATAACGTCAGTTTGCCTTTCTCGGTGTCACTTCCCATCTCCGATAAAAAAAATTGAAAAGACTACGCGATAGGAAAGCGATTTCCGCCGCTGCTCATCGTCCCGCCCTCACACAATTCAGTAACCTAAAGCGAGAGCCAATATGAGGCAAATTCATATATAAACAGGTTGAGAGACCACCCCCTCCTTCTACTCCTTTCACTGTGTGTATTTCCTAAGTATTCACATTGCCTTAAACCATAAGTAATAATAAAAATATGTCCCAAACAACCACTGAAACCGCTACACCAACACTGAAACTCAACGTTGCCGCCAAGGAGAAAAGCGAGCTCCCACCACAGGGCATTCACAACTTGGTCTCTGGACAGTACGAGTACCGCCACATCAAACCACAGTTCAAGGACAAATATGAGGAGCGTGAATGGATCAAGGAACACATTGCTGGGGCCTTTAGAGTGTTTGGCAGAAAGGGCTATTCGGAAGGAAGTGCAGGCCACATCTCAGTGCGAGATCCAGTAGACCCAGATACTTTTTGGATTAACCCATTGGGAAAGCACTTTTCTCTCATGAAGAAGTCTGATCTTGTCCAAGTTGATAAAGAGGGTAACATTATTGGAGGTAACAAGTCTGCTGTCAACGCTGCTGGCTTTAAGATCCACTCTGCCTTACACAAGGCACGTCCGGATGTTAACGCTGCTTGTCATACACACTCTGTCTGGGGTAAGGCATACTCTACTTTCGGTAAGCCGTTGGAGATGATCAATCAGGACGTCTGTATCTTTTACAAAAAACATACTGTCTACGATGACTTTGGTGGTGTCGTTCTCGAGACCTCTGAAGGTGAAAGATTAGCCAAAGCTCTTGGTGATAACAAGGCCATGATCTTGCAGAACCACGGTCTTTTGACCGTTGGAGAGACAGTTGATGAGGCTGCTTTTTTGTTCACGCTGATGGAAAGATGTTGTGAAGTTCAAATGAGAGCTGATGCTGTCGATCCAAAATATCCAAAGGTTCTTATCAGCGACGATGCTGCAGCTTACACATATCATATGACCTCTGACCCGGAGTCTCTCTATGCTGAGTTTCAAGTCGATCTCGAACTCGAAGATGAACTTACTAATGGTGCCTACAAGAAATGAGTACTTTAAAGATGACTTGTACATATACTGTTATGTTTGATAAGCGTTCTATAATGAGAGATTTGGCTCATTCTGTTTTGTGTCATTTGTTTCGCGAGATACCGCTTATCTATGTGTCAACAAAAAACCAGGGCATATCCCCCGTTTGTATCACCTCCAAATAAAAAGTCAACTCTCTGGGTCCCTCTTTTTTTGCCTTCTTTGAACTAATTTCTTGCTATGTTATCAAAACAGTTCAATTTGCTTTCTCTTCCTACAGAAATTCAACTCCAGATTATTCACCGAGTATACAACCAAGGCTCATCCATCATTCCCTTCATAACTTCATGCAAGTTCTTTTATTTACGCTTCAGATACTTGATTTATCGCTTACACTCATATGAACTAGTCTTAGGCTATAACACTGATCGGGACTGGACTCATGAGTACGATCAGTTGAGAAATGTCTCCATCTTCAAGTTGCAAGTTATGAACTCCCTGGTCATTTATCCATTCCATTTGTTACCCCACAACAGTATCACACTTCCTGATATTCTGTGTATGAAGTATCTCACGGTGCTTCACTTCACTACAAATGATCCCAGTGTGTTTGCTAGTGTGTTAAGTGAGATTCCCCCACAGTTGATTTATCTCTGTGCTTTCTACACTGGTAGACATTCTCAATGGTTGTCCAAGAAGACTCGTTTCAAAGTTTTGAAAGAGGGTCCAAAGTCTTTGAAGCTCCTCCATGTTTCTTTCCAAAAGCCCTTCATCAAAAAGATGGCACATGCTCGTCTCAATAACTTCAACTTTGATGGGCCATTTGAAGAAAATCTTCACAGAATGGACAATAGTCAACGTGTTCAGGATTGGAAGAACATAGAGCTCAAAATAGGTGCTAGAAAGAGGTTCTTGAAAACGATGTTTGGTGATTTGTTGTACATTTTAATTAGGGAGAGTAGGTGTTCCCTAGAGGAGGTTTCATTCTTAAACTTTGATGTCCAGTTAATCTTTGATTCAGAGAAACATGACTGTTTCAACATCCCCAAGTTGAAGCTCTTTTCCTTTGATGGGTGCTCAATCAATGGCATGCCCAATTGGATAATACGCTTTGCTCGCCTGAACATCAAAGCAAACGTTGGAAATCAGACTGAGCTTCTATGCACTCCTGTCTACTCCATCAAAGACAGAGTAGGTCAGGTACTCTACTACAAGTGTGCTGGATTGAGCTTTGAGTACGCACCAGGAGGACCATCACTCATCTCACTATTCCATAAGGCCAGTCCCACAGAGCTCTCTGTTTTGAGAACCAAGCTTGGATTGGTTACCACCTCAGTGTGATTCTTAAAATAGTCAAACTCTATGTCTCTACAACTTTATTGTCTTGTGACTTTGACATGAAAAGAGTGCAGAAGGATGGATTTAGGATGAGTCTTGTTAGAAAATGGATATAGAATTCAATCATTGAGTAAATAAAACCTCTGAATTTTCAAGAGTTCTGCTTCGAGAACTTTTTTAATGCCTCTCTTGGATCCTCGAGATCTCTAGCACTATCTTCGATTTTGGATGAATCAGTTGTTCCCCAGATAAATGTTTGATGTTTGCTAACTGTTGTATCCTTATGTTTCTTTGATCTATTCATCTCTGCTAGTTCTTCCATGTTATAAGCCACCTGCTTCGTGCTAGTGGTTAGTCCTTCGACATCATCGAGGTGTCTCTTTCTTGGTTTGTTCTGAACAGTGATCAATGCGCCATTCTTGGATAACTCGGGGTTAAACAAGATGGATATCTCACCAGTTGATGTACCCATCGCTACTTGTTCAATCCTGTGGTTCCAATCCAATGCGGTAATTCTTCCCTCTGTGGAAATCGCCGTGATAGTCATCAAGTCGGATTTGTCAAGGATGTGTAACGAATTATGAGCACCAGGACAGAAGATATGCGAATTGTGGAATATCATTGGTGATTCACCATCTGGAGAGTCAAGATTGAGACGCTGGATCAGAGGTGTCTTCAGATTTCTCGAGTCGTACAGTTTCAAAGACGTTGTATCACGAACAAGAATCTGTGTTGGGTCCGTGAACGAAATGGCAATGCTTGTGAGAGCAGTAGGTGATTCGAGTAAACTGATTGGTCTGTTGAAATTCAAAGATGCTGAATCCCATAGACAAACTCTGTTTGTGGAATCTGTAGTGATGATGATGCTGCTGCTGTTGCTAGTTTGTACCGAAGTGACTTTGACTTTTTTACCAGAGTTCTTTATGAAGTTGACTTTTTCTTGCTTTGTTGATGTAACATCCCAGATTCTAAAAGTGGAATCATTCGATGATGTGATTACTTTATTAGAATTCATGAAATGTCCATCTGTGATGATGTCTGTGTGGCCCTTTGTTTGCTTAACATCGTAAATGTATCGATCTCCAGCGTTGAACTCGTACAATTTCTTCTCACCATTCGCACCAAAGATCTTGAACGAAGGGTCATCAGTCAATGCCAGTATATGGCCTTGGGAGTTTATGTCAATAGTGGTGAGATCGTGTGTTTCGTAAGGTTCAAAAGACCGTAGAGGTGAAGTGTTGGATGGATTCATTGCCTGGAAATCGTAAACGTCCAGAGAGCAGTCACGTGTTCCGCTAAGCAATCTATTGCCTCCTGGTGCAAATCGGAGACATGTTACTGATTTTACTGGTTCAAAGTCCAGTTTGTGTGAGATTGGTAGGTCTTTGAGATCATCATCATCATCATCATCATCATCATCATCATCACCACTCACAGAAGAATTACTTATCTCCTTTTGCTTTGAAAATGGTATCCTAAGGTATTTATCAAATACTTCTGTAGATACTGGATATGAATCACCTGATAGTTCTTCCATTGTTTTAATTGCATTATAATTCTTTGTACTTCAATGTTGATTCTGTGTGTGTTAGAAGTTGATTGATTTAAACAAATGGGTTCGCGAAGCTTCTCTTCAGTTTCTTCTTCCCCACCTCCGAAGAAATCCTTTCAAACTTCACACTCTAAAATTGGTAATCTTTCAGACCATAAAATCGAACATAAAATATGGTAACAGAAGACATCATCTACGCTGAAACAGCACGTGTTGGCCGTGAGAACCAGGTTTTCAACCCAGAAACAGGTGCCAGAGTCGTTGCTGGCTGCGTATGCCTCAACAAGGACCGCACGCGTGTTCTCCTCGTAAGCTCCTCTGCAAAGAAGAACAAGTGGGTTTTACCCAAAGGAGGCGTTGAGAAGGATGAACATGATTATTCAAAAGCAGCTATCCGGGAAACATGGGAAGAGGCTGGTGTCACTGGTCAAATCACACAGAAACTGCCCATTGTCCACGACATGCGTCCACGAAAAGATTGGGGCACAAGCGTTGATAATGACGACTACATCAGAACAGGCGTTATGAAGACGCCACCGAGATCAGAATTCCACTTCTACGAGATGATTGTTGACACAGAACACGCTGTGTATCCTGAGTCTACGCACAGAAGCAGGCAGTGGTTCACCTACCAGGCCGCAGTCGATGAACTGTTGTCTCACAAGAGAGATGAGCTCGTTAAAGCCTTGGAGAGTTCTAATTGTGAAGAGAGAGAATGAAATTATTAGTTTATATAAAATCACATCATCTACCACCAGTAAACATACTCATCATGTCTTGCAACAGGTTCACTGGCTTGGGCACAGGGATGCCAAAGTACGTTTCTCCAATGAGGGAGAAAGCGTCCTGGAGACCGTTTTGCTGGATCTGCGCAGTGTAACGCTGTGTGAGCATCTTGTACAGTCTCGTGTCTCCCTTAAGCACCGTAGCGAGAGTCAATTGGACCAAATTGAGCAATGGGACGTCCTCGAAGATGGTCAAAGACTCCACTGTTTCATGCTTCAATTGTGGCTTTTCCGTTACGGTGTTCTGGACAATGGTGGAAAGAGCCTTGGTAGCAGCCTTAACGTTGGAGATGAAGAGGTAGTTTAGTGTGATTCTTGCAGCGTAAACACCGATATTCTTTGGCTCAGGATCTTCGAGATACCATTCCCAAATGTGCTGAATGTACAGTGGAACACTGGCGTTTGTGCCCAGCAACAGGTGTTTCTCAGCCTCATACGCCAAAGCCGGGTACTCAACCATCTTAGAGCCCAGAGCGTGGTGCAGTTCAGGATCACCAAACTTGTAATCACTGAACTTCACCGACCAATTGATGATCTCCATGCCTACTTGCTTCAAAGTTGGCTCCTCAGGACTGAACAATGAGATCAACTGGATCAACTTGGATCTCGACTCAGCATCAACCGCTGTCTCACTTTCAACGTAAATCTCAACGAGATAGCTCGTTAGATCGGATCCAGTGGCAGGCTGGGATGTTTTAAGTAAAATCTGTGCAGCATGGTATAACAAATCAATGGCGTCGGCATATGACTTCGTTCTAACATTACGGTTGGCAATTGTTCTCAGAGTTTGATGTGCTTCGTAGAAGTCACCTTCGGCGATTTTCGCTTTGAAACGCTCCAGTGTACGCTTAAGCTTGGGGTTCTTAACATCAATTCGGGTCTCCATTTTGTATATATTAGTTCTTAGTGTGGATTGAATGTTGAAACTCGTACCTGGTAAAAGTCTCTAGATTATTCCAAAGTTGAACACTAAAAATCAAAGGAGCGCGAAAAGGTGTTCAGCTGTGTCTTTTTTGGTTGAACACTGAACTAATCGAAAGGTTAAGTCGAGTTGAAGAAGTTTATGATATTCTCTTAAAGGTTGAATTGTTAGTCTCAGATCACAGAATGTAAGGAGACCCAAAATATTTTAGTTGTATAAACCACGTTCCGCCCCCTCTTATCAGGATTCATCCCCCTTATTGTTTGAGCTTACAAAACTCTTCCCCAAATATATACTAAAATTGATATTCCAGTCAACAACAAACCAAGTGAATCTCTCTCTTTATTCATCGCCTTTCTTGTCAGAGAGATCCTTCATCTCAAACCCTTCAACTTTCACCGGTGCATTCATCACTGGAACTTGAGCTTTGTGGCCATCATCTAACAACACAGATGCGAGATAACCTTTACCTTGTTTCATAGCAGCCTGGAAAGCAATGTCCAAAGGTCCCCACAAGTTCAATGTATGTACAAAGAAGAGACCAGTACCACACATTATAGCCAATACCAAATAAAGTGGATTGCGCAAGATGGCCATGAACTCATTCCAACCAAGCACCAATATCAACAAGTACATAAATGGTGGCACGTTAGTAATTTTAGAGACAATAGAACGATTGGCATCACGGTATGCAATCTCAGTTTGCTTGAGGAATTCCTTCTTCACCTTAAGTTGTTGTGTGGCGTTCAAAATATGTGCAAATCTGTGATCTCCCAAGTCTTCGTTGTCTGAAAAATCAGAATCGTCTTCATCAATTGGATAATCTGGGATGATTTCTGAATCATTGGAGAGTCTAGCCAAAGAAAACAACGGAAGTGACTTCAATGCGTGTTCAGTAGCGGCTTTGTATGCAGTGGATATCTCAACTTCGGTCTTCCACACCCTCGGAACATTGTTGGAGTCATATGTAAATACATCCTCAAACTCGCGTCTTAAGATCGTAACGACATTGTCTTCTCTCAAGTATTCATGGATAAAGGAATCAAACGAGCTCCAGCAAGCCTTCCCGATCTTTGTGGCAATCACATCACTCTCATCCTCAGAAGTAGATCCCAACTTGAAATCATATCCTCCATCAACGGTCTTGTACTTACCCAAAGCACTCTGGAGTAAGCCTCTAAAGTTTTCCAGAATTCTATCCCACATTTCTTGATCAGGTGAAGCAAACAACTCCAAGGTCTGGTTCTTGATCAGAGGGGATAATTTCTTCACCGTACGTGAAACCAAGTTTTGCACCTCTTGTTGTCTGGCCTTGGCTATCTCCTCATCAAGCAAAGACTCTAGCTCCTCCATCTCTTTGGCGCAGTTGAAACATTCGTCATCAAATTCACGTAATGGTTCGATCTGCGCCTTGAAGTTGTTAATAGCATTCTTCTTAGCATCAATGGACTTCTCCTCAAATGATTTTTTAGCCGACTTATCAGCCAATGACTTCGTAAAGAGCACAAGTGTGGAGTTCTTCAACTCCTTTATGAAATCATTATACAGTGTCTTGAGCTTAGAATTGACATCTTGTGTCAATGTTTCTCTCTTAGAAGTGTACACGGCCTTGTTGTAGTGACTCGCCTGTGTGTCATATGAAGTCAATGCCAATTCACGAAGTTGCTGGAAGTTTTGCGCCAAAGACTCACCAGTAGTCATGGACAAGTTCACACCGGAAAACAGCTCGCTAAAGCTAGTCTCAAAAGCCTCCATAGACTCTTTGACAATTTCATCACATCTAAACCTGGCAACCAAGATCTGCTGCGTTGGCAAATCGAGATCCTTATTGGACTGAATCTGATCCCAACAGTTTTCAGCGTATAATGACCAGCCATCAATAGGGAAGTTCTGTTTGTAGTCCTTCTTGAACAAATGGTCTTCGCTCGATCTGATAGCGAATCTGTCGCCGAGCTTCTTGACGTCCTTATCGAATTGCTCTGGTTGTAACACCTTATGGGCCAACCCTGTGAATTCCAAATCAAAGTAGTCAGATAATTGAGCATCTTCTCTCACTGCAGATGGCTTAGAAATGCTGGCCCACATGTTCTTCAAATCATCAGTCAAAGTCTTGGACAAGTTTTCGAGTGGGGTAGTACCAACGTGGTCTCTAATAACAAAGAGCAAGAGGACTTTGTGATCTTTGTTTCCAAACAAGGAGAGATTGACCTCAAACACAGTTTTGAGTAACCCCATATTAGCACCCTGATACAAACCAACCTGGTGTTCCCATATGTTGACGATTAACACTTCAGATGTGGAGAGGGCAAACAAAGCGGCCTTACGCTCAAAGTCCTGATCCTCACCTCTTTCTCTACCATCGGATCCTTCAACATCCATAACAAACACGGGTTCCTGTGTGAGCTTGGTCTTTGTCTCCTCACTAGTCTCGATCATTGGTGAGTATCCCAACCAAATGCCCTTTGTCGTCTGCTGTCTCTGTGTCTCATTCATCACGTCGAACTGAGTGTGGAACAATTTGTTCAATAGAGTGGATTTACCAGTGGATTGAGATCCAAAAACGGAAATTACATGGTAATCAACACCCAAGTCACTCTTGACAACATTCTTCAAGTAATTATTGACGCTGTCTCGTCTATAATGCGTGTTAGTTAAAGCATTCCCTTATGATGTCTCACAATACTCCCAGAGAATAATGTTTAAAGAGTTAACATACTGAAAGGTCTTATCCTCATCAATTACTTGCACTGAAATATTATCCTCCATTCTTTTATCGTGTTCAGTAGTTGTTGTTGTAAATCTTTGTTGATGATTGTTTAGTGAAGATGGAGACGTGGTCCCACAACTAGCCGCCCAGGTACATTGGTGTGGTCTAAACCAATTACTAAACCCGGACACCAAACTATGAAATATGGAGTAGATCATCAACATTGACATATGTTTATATGAGATTGTCGCTAGGTAGATTTAATTAAAGGCAAAACTGGAGATGGGTGAGCTCCCATCGAAGTACTCAAGCTCGGGACTGAGTGTTGAGGATCAGAAGAGAGTGATCACCTCAGGAAGCCCAAGAAAAAGCCGTCCAATTGGTGCAATCAAGATTGAAGAAAAAGTTAATGATGTGCTGTCAAACAGAAGGAATAAGGCTGTCACTGAGGTAGATCGAGATGTAGAAGGTGATGTTCCTATGATTGACATGGATGACGAAGAGGAAGTCCAAATCATTACAGATTTCGTTACGGTTAAAAGAGAGACGGATCCCAAACTCCGTGTGTCTCGATCACAAGACTATCATGAAGATGACTTTAGTGATCTTTCTGTACAGCCACCATTGTACAGAGAGACATACATGGTGGTTGATACAAATTTTATGATTTCTCACTTGAACATTATTGATCAACTGTCAAAACTGAATGCTCAATTTCACCACAGAATTGTAATACCCATCACGGTCGTTAAAGAGCTCGATGGCTTGAAAGAGTCCAGGAAATACACTGCTGGCGAAATTGATGGTGTTACAGTTGGTCATCTTGCTCGTTGGGCTAATGATTGGACTTACCACAAGCTTGCCAACATGGATCCCGCAGTAAGAGGCCAGAAACTTCGTGAAAGACTTGATAGAGAAGCAGTTAAGGATGATGCCATTTTGGACTGTGCCTTGTACTTGAAGGAGAAGGAAAATGCAATGGTGATCTTACTGTCCAACGATAAAAACTTATGTATGAAGGCGTTGACAAATGAGGTTCTGACAGTATCCTACAGAAAGAACATGACTGCTGAGCTGATTTCACGTATGGCATGGGAAGAGAACAGATCAACATCACCCGTGAGACAAGAGACTACTCAACATCCTGCAACTGGATACCATGATGACCACGAAGTGGAGATGATGGATGAAGGGATTTATGACCAATTGCGTGGTCGTACTAATCAACTGTTGCAGCAGCAGACAGCACCAACGCAACTCAAACAGGAAATGCCACCACCAAAGCAGATCATAGAGGTCGAGAGACTACCTTTGGGAGAAGCTGCTTCATTAATTTACTCCGAGGTTCAAAAAGTTGTTCTTGACTCTATTGACTACTGCATGTATGCAGAGTATGAGGATGATGTTGAGCTGATTGGATACGATAAATTCAAGGTGCTCAGCTTAAGGGACGGTGCTAATGTCATGATTCAGTACTGGGTTTCGGTGTTTACGGAGTACTTTTCACGCTCAGGGTTTGTGCCATTCAGTGGTAGAGGAAGAAAGATGCCGAAATACACGACAGTCCCACTCAACAAGAAGGAGCTCTGTGACTTTGTGGGCTACTGGGGAAACGTTCTCCATGCCCTGTACAAAAAAAGAGGGGCCAAACAACTGGACGCTCTAAACTTGATTATGTATAGATGGGAAGGCCTTTCGAGAGAGTGTTATGAGTAATTATTATGAACGATTGCATAGTATCGAATGGCATTTTTAGTACAAACAATAACTAAATCAAGAGTAGATCTGTTATTGTCCTGTCTGAACAACCTTTTTATTATAGTAGTAATTATGGTAACTCGCGCGCGTTGCCCCAGAAACGCACTTAATGTCTGGTCTTCTCATTTTTGACACATTTACCAGCCACCAAGCAGGTCAACAAAACAAACCAGCCACAAGTCGGGTGTAGAACTTTTCACCAAATCAAACCCCACCATCTCTCTGTGTTTTTAAGCTGTGACCATGATCCAACCAGCACACGAACCATCGCCGTCCCCCGATAGCAGGACAACCGACAACCAGCACAGATCGATTAACCTTGTACAACTAGGAGGGAAGAGGATGGCACTACCACGCAATTGGGCCGTTGTAAATTTTGATAATACCGACAAGAGTTTCTACGTTGGGGTATCTTTTGACCAAGAAGCTCTCACAGATGGAGCCAGAGATGTTGATCTTGGCTACAGCATATTCGTCACTGACTTCTCTTATGTATGGCATTCCGAACTGGATCAAAAGCGGTTTGCTAATGAAGCCGTGGCGATGGGGTATCACAAAAGTACCCTGAATCAAGTATTCAAGGAACTTGCTGCTACTTTTCAAGCCAAGTTCCAGGGACCAAAGACTCAGCTGGAACTCAAAGAGGATCGCTGGGATCATGCTGTGGGACTGTCCCTCCACATTACCATGAAGAAGCAGCTTGAAACAGGGACTCCTTTTGACTGGAATTTTGATCTTACGAGGCTTCCGGACTCCACTTCAATCACCATCATTCACAATCTCTTCTTCTTAGAGTCCACTATCTCATTTGGTTTGATGCAATATCAGAAGGCGCTGGTGAGCGAACTGAAGCGTAAGGACAACCTAATCCGTATCCTCATGGAGAAAATGTCCCCAGATACCGCTTTGATTGTGAACAACGGTGCTAATAAGAGAGCTGCTACTAAGTTCCATGCTGAAAGTTTTGAAAATGAATGGAAGACGAAGAAGTTACCGGACTTCCATGCTCAAGACATTTGGAGTGTTGTTTTGAAGAGCAATGCTCAGTCAAACGCAGCAACATTTGCACCAACGTTCATAGAAGGCAACTTGATCAAAGTTGTTTCCAAAAGGAGAAGAGATGACAGTCCAGAAGATCAAGGGCCACGTATGATTGACGAATCACCACTTAAGAAGACGAAACCAAACGTTGAAGCTTTGACTGGTTCTTTCAATGAGGATCTTAAGATCAAACCTGAGAATCCTGAAAAGATGCACCCATCTGAACGGTCTAATTCAGGCTCACCAGTCACCATCAATGCTACGCCTTCCTCTCCCTCACCAGCATCGGAACCAAGTCCAAAGAAAGACAAAAGACGAATCGCCCGTGGGTTTGGCGTCGCTCCAAAGAGAAAGGCCGTCCAGGAGCGGTACAGTCCTATCAAGGCAGCCAGACGCTGAGAACAAGATACCCCCACACTATTTCTGTACATATTACAATTCTATGTATTGGCGACATGATGAACTGATGAAATCATTGTGATTTTGTAATACTCTTACGAGTAGTCCTTTTCCTTCTCATCTGAGGGGTCTCTCAGCCCTTCCACCCGATCTTGGTAAGACTGAGAGGTTTAATCTGCACTTCAGAGATCTGGCCGATCTTTCACTTGTTTTAGGGATCTTCTGAGAGGTTTAGCCCTTCTCACTCAACTAAGATATAAGAAGACCAAGGTCCCCCATTTTCATTGGATTTCTCGTCCTTTCTTTCTTCTCATCCTTTTCCCAGTACTAAAATCTCCACACTTTCGGAACTCCGTTTACTGCGAGCTCTCTCCCACAACACAAAGTTCACCAAAGTTTTACTACTGCTATTTCTACCAACCAAGCAATGTCTTCCACTAGCAACGCTCGTGTACCATATGAGCCAAGTGCTGCTGAAGAAGCTGCCATCATGGCGCAGATTGCGAGAAATGATGTGAATCCATATCTCAACCTTGGCAAGTCCACACGTGAGGTGGAGTGCAGAAGAGAATCTCACTGGACCCATATCTGTGAATGCTACGAGTGTCAGAGATCTGAAGAGAAGCTCAGAAATGACACTACCATTGCAATTGAGTACTCTAACAACCTCGCTCAAAGAGCCATCGAGCGCCAGAGAATGGTTGAGTTGGGTGAGAGAGCAAGACAAGAGAGAACTTATCCTCTCACTGGTCCACCACCGTTGCCTCTCTACGTACGTGGTGACTGGCCAGTTGACCCTCCCTCTTACGTCCATGTCACGCAGGTGTTGGACGTTCCTCCTCCTCCACCATATACTGCTAGATACTGGGGTGAAGGGTGTAAATACATTCAGAGACCACCGTACCAACCGAGAAAACACAGATCCTTTAAAAAATTTGTTAAGGATGTGATTAAAGAGAACCTTGTTTTCATAGGTGGACAAAATGATTATTAAATGAATGAATGATTTCTTATGATCTTCTTGTAATACTATACTAAACCCATAGATCTCCCCACTATGGTTAGGTAACTCGGCTCACAAAAAGACTACAACTTGTCAATGTCGTCAAGAAAAAAAAAATAAACATGATCATTACGTGCAGAAACCCAATTCAAACCGATTGTAAAAGAAAAGAAAATAAATTGTGCGTGAGTGTGTCCCCTCAGATGGTATGTGGAGTATCAAGGAGACTTCTTGTATGTGCATGTGTGGTATGAGCTTCTCAAAAGTAGCCAAAGGACATGAGACACAATGTGTGTGTGGATAAAAGGAAAACAATACAGCAAAACTCCATAAATCTCGTCAAACTAATAAGATGTCAATAATGTGTTAAGATAACAACACTTAGTTCTTGGACTTGGAGGCCTTCTTCTCCTTCTCGGCCTGCTCCTTCAATACTCTCTTAACAATCTTCTGCTCTTCAATTAAAAAGGCTCTGGTGATTCTCTCCTTGACACAGTTGGCACATCTGGAACCACCGTAAGCTCTAGAAACTGTCTTGTGGGTCTTGGAAATCTGGGCGTACTCTCTTGGTCTCAAAGAAGAGATACCTGGAAGGGCAATACCACAGTCACCACATTTTGGTCTGGTACCAGCCTTCTTGACGTGCTGGGCACGCAAAACACCACCTGGTGTCTTGACAACTTTGATCTTGTTGGATCTGGTGTTGTATGGGTTTCTTCTTCTGTATGTAACTCTTTGAGCCATTGTGTATATGATATATGATTTGCTCTATCAACTAATCCAGTCACATACCTAACATTCGTCTTTGCAATCCACTTTTGATGATATTTTTCACCATTCGCGAAAGGCCAATCTTTTTTTTTCGGGAACAGGACAGAAAGTATGAGGTGTCCAGGTGTATTTCCGTTCTTAGATATTGTGACTGTCATAATTTCAGCGAGGGGAAGCCTACGTCTAAAAGCTACCATATTATTGACACATAAATAACCAACAATAAAGCTAGCCTATTTGTGAGAGTGTAACGGGAATTAACAAATGTACATTCAATTAATCAGCTTCCTGTTGTTTTTTTGTAGATATCATGAATTAAGCAGCAGCATCAACCAAATGTAAGTAATTGTCATGCTTTTGAAGCTCTTAACGCAATCTTCTAGCCTCACGCTCAGACTCCATCAAGGACAAGATGTCGTTCTCTCTAACTGGGCCCTGTAATAAATAGAGTTAGTACTGTGATCCTTGATAAAATGATATCCACCTGGAAGTGTAGTAGGAGTAGACGTACCTTGACGTTTCTGACAATAGTTCTGGTAGAGTCGTCCAAGAACTCAACTCTGACCTGGGTGACACCACCACGGGAACCGGTTCTACCGAGAACCTTCTTAACTCTAGCGAGGGTAACAACTGTCTTTGTGTCCTGTGAGTAAAATGTTAGTTTCCTGTCCACAATCACTAGATGATCGCCATGGGTAGATTTAGGGAGCCGTCTTGATGGTCTGCGTAGGTTGAAGCTGTAATTGAAAAGCTTTCAAAGCTGGAAAAAAGGCGATCCAATCGTCGTTATTCACTCCCTGCGTTCATTCCAGTATGTTTATGAGCTCTAAGCTTGTTGCAAGTTGTCGTGCGTTTGCTCTTCGGTGATATCTGCTTGTCTTCACCACAGTGTCTGCTGACGCTTCTACTTTCCAAATATCTTGAGTGGCGTGTGTGAAATAGCAACTGACTCCCCTTTCATATCCATAACGAACTCCATCGTCACTTACCATGTTGGCTATTTGTGTTGATGTTTCAAAACCCTTAAAGTGTTGTTTCTTTGAGTGCCTCGAAGAGAAAAAAGCTGAAAAATCCATAGCGCGCTCTCGCAAGCGGTTTCGAAAAAAAAAACCAATACATCCAGACACCACGTTCTTTAAGCTGTCCTAACCGTTCGCTCCAGATTATTAGTCTGCCAGCGTGACCCGGGCAAACAAGCCAATTAGATCCCAGTACTCTTTGTGATGTCTACAGATAAGGGAATTGAAATAGCTCGCTAACATTTACTACATTACTTATTTACTTTAAGTCTTGGAATTAGATTCATTCCGTTATATGCAACACTAAAACTCCAGTAATACCAGTTGGTTACTTACCAGCAGCCTCCTTCAAGGACACAATTCTATTCAAGACAACCTTGTCATCAGTAGCGTCCTTGTCCAGAGCAAAGTAACCAACTCTGAGGGCCTGGAATCTGACAATCTCCTTGCCCGCAGTCTCCTCAGTTTCCTTCACATCGAACTCAGAGTTGGAATTCTCGTTGGTCCATGGAGACTTCTTCACCACTTCCTGGAAAGCTGGCTCGATAACAGAGTTCTTGAACAGCTCCTCAGAGTTTTCGTTGATGTCAGCCAAGAATCCATCTGGATGAGCAGATGGGTTCTCAGACTTGAATAGTTGGTTGTAAACTCTGGTCTCAGAAATCTTGATTGGAGAGTTGTGCTTCTCAGACTTTGGAACCCACTGGATGAAAGTCTTTGGTTTCTTGACGATGTCCTTGTCATAATTGACAACAATCTTAGTGATCTTTCCATGGGCATCCTTCTCTAAAGACTTGAAGCTGACATTGAATGGCACCTTGAGCAAACCAACTGGCTGGTTTGGTTTGAGTCTGAAGAACTCCTTATCACCCTCATCCTCAGAGAAGTCAGATCTGTCAATGTAGAATCTCTTGACAAATGGAACCTTTCTGGAACCGAACTTCTGGTTACCTGGCTTGTATGGAATCTCCAAGATCTCTTCAAATTCCTCTTCAACATTGTCGATCTCAACCTCAACTGGATCCAGCACAAGCATCAATCTTGGAACAGATTCCTCCAAGAACTTACGCACAGAACTCTCGAATCTAGCTATCTGAATGTTTGTAGTACTGGTAGTGACTCCCAATGTGTTAATAAATGTCAAAATGGCACCAGGTGGGACACCACGACGCTTAATACCCTCCAATGTGTAAAGTCTTGGGTCATCCCAGCCTCGGACATACTTCTCGTTGACCAGCTTGGCAATCTTTCTCTTGGACATGATGGTACCGGTAAGGTTCAAACGACCATATTCTCTCTGTGCTGGTCTATAAACGTGAAGCTGGTCACACAACCATTCGTAAGACTCTCTGGACAAATAGAATTCAGTAGTACACAAACTGTGTGTGATGTTCTCAAAGGAATCGACCAAACAGTGTGTGAAGTCATATGTTGGATAAATCTTCCACTTGTCGCCTGTTCTTGGGTGTGAAGCCTCAAGCACTCTGTAAGCAATAAGATCCCACATCTGTGGACTTGGTGAGTTCAAGTCCTGTTTCATTCTCAAAATAGCCTCACCTGGCTTGTATGCACCATCTCTCATCTTTCTAAATTCTTTCAAGTTCTCCTCAGCAGGCAAATCACGGTGCTTACAAGCGTGTCTCTCACCACCAGGAGTACCGTCCTCCTTGATACCTCTGTTTCTCTTGATCTCTTCTGCTGAACACTTACAAACATAGCCCTTACCAATGTTGATAAGTTTTTCAGCAAGAGCATACAGCTGGTCAAAGTAGTCAGAGGAGTAAGTAATCTTCCATGGAGCGAAACCGAGCCACTTTACCATTTTCAAAATACTCTTAAAGTAAATATCCTCCTCAGCCTCTGGATTCGTGTCATCGTATCTGAGATAACAAACACCATCGTTATGTTTAGCGAAACCAAAGTTCACCAAAATGGCCTTAGAGTGACCAATGTGCAAGAATCCGTTAGGCTCTGGTGGGAAACGTGTGTGGACTTTACCACCAGTGGCCTTCAAATGTTCTACCATCAGTTCTGGGTAGGCCTGTGGGTTCTCACCAACCTTGTGCAAGTCACCAAGGAAACCTTCCGTGAACATCGATCTTGTGGTCTCTGGCTCCTGTGCCTTCGTCTTACCAGCTGAAGCATTAGCAGCTGGCTTCTTGGCCTTCTTCTCTTTCTTCAGAACGTCACGCTCATCCTTCGGTCCCAAAAGCTTGAGCAACTCGGCGTCAATAATCGGTTTGAAAGAGGCGGCATTGGCCCACTTCAATGCTGGAATGGTTCTGACCTCGGCCATGACCTTTGGGAATGACTGATATCTCTTTGTAGTGATCTCATCTTTGTTGGCGTCCAAGTACTTAAGAACTTCTTCCTTAATTTGATCTTCTGTGACGGTAATACCAACACCGGCAGCCTCATTGAGCTCTTCAACGGTGAAGGCATCACCCTTGGACTTGACGTACTTAAAAGCCTCGTCGACCTGGACAGATGTCTTCAAGTCGCCAGATAAGATTGCTTGGGTGATCAAATGGCGTCCTGGAATATGTTCACCTTTGGAAAGAATAGCAAGCTGGTGGAGAAGAAGTCTCTTGGACTTTTCAAGTGGATATTCAATGGCAGAGGAGCCCTCAGATAAGATGGACTGCATGGAGGCAGACACCTTCTTGTTCTTCAAAACCTCCTTGATTTTGACATCCTCAAGGCCCAGTTTGGTAAAAAGGGCTGATAACTCTTCTGCAGATGACATCTTCTTCAAATTGTAAAGTAGTCGTTGTGTGTAGTCAACTCCGAAATTTACCGATGTCCATCATCGCTGATGAGTTTTTCTTTTTTTCTTTGGAGAACGGCCAACCTGTGGAAGTCTCGTTGATGGCACGCAATGTTTTGGCAGAATATTTGACAGCACTTGGTCGAAGTGTTACTATATAAAGGACCGCGCATCTTCCCCCAGATCTTATAACAAACGCGTAAAAGGCCCTCTGTTTATCTCCAAAACTAACCGAAAGAGATCTCAACAATGGCAATTCCTTTGGAAACACACACATTGTCATTGGAGATTGTGGCTGAGAGCCTCGAGTCCAACACAAGTTGGATGAAGAAGTAGGCTTCTTTACCCACTTGAATCTCGTCCCCCCTTTTTTGGCTTTTTGCACCTCAGCGGCTAACGTGTATTCCAAAGGCTCAATTCATCCAAAAGGAAGGCGTTGATGAAATTCATTGACCACATTGATGCTGAGGTTGATGACCGTTTCATGGATGCTTTTAATCGTATCGTTGCCTCGCTAGGCTCCAAGTCCATTAACTTTAAGTTATTTGAGCTTGTGCTCAAGATCGGAATGAACTTTGCCACACCAGACAATGACGCGTACTGGTTTGCTTTATTTGTGAGTTTTCCCTAGATTGGTGTCTTTTGCAGAACCTAACTAACATCCATAAACAAGAAGTGCAACAACTACGGCTCCCCGTTTGATCAGCCGGAGCTCTGTGAACTACTTTTAGATGAAGCTTTTCTCTTCAACGGCAACAGCTGGAAGGCAGCATGTCTTTTGTGTATCTTGATCCAGGACTACCCTGTAACGAGAGACATTCTAACAAAAATGATTTCCAAAGATCTGAAACGCGTTCAGACCATATTCCAGAATATGATTACTGATTACACCGCATGCGCCTACATGACTGAATTACTATCGCACTTGGATTCTCCGCAGTTGGTCTCTCAAATTTTCCCACAACACTTAAAGGTTAGTCTTGTTCCACACTTATATGCTAATGATCCGGACTGCTATAAGTTCCTAGATCAGTTCCAACAGAATAAGAGCATTATTCACTTCAAGTCCTTTGCAATTGAGAGTGCTATCAAGTGTGGTCCATCAGTGTGCCAATTGTATCCTCAATTCTTTGTCGTTTTAGTTGATTATAATGATTCTGCCTACCCTGTTCAGTTTGACTTGGGAGATATCAACAGCGTTCAGCAGAAAGATAACAAAGTCCGCTTCCACCTGGGTCAGCAGCCAACCAAAACTGTTCTTAGTGTTGAAATTGCACCGCTCTCTGTTGTTGATTTGGAATTCCATGACGCTTTGACAGCCCACTCTGTATTGCAAGGTTTACAAAAGGGTAACAAGGTTAATGTTATGTCAACTCCAAGAAAGATCAGTGTTGCCCAGGAGTTCATTAAGGTCTCTTCTCAGCCATACCACAATGATGGTGAGGATGTCACTTTAAGTAATTCGATTCTGACCTCATATTCTCCTGCTCCATTAACGAAGCTGGGTCTGGAGGTTGGTAATTCTGGTTTGGAAGATGTTACCGGATCTATTGAAGAGGATGAAAGCACCTTGTTTGGCTCACCAGTCGTGACAAACACAACAAAAGATACTAGTGCTCCACAACATGGAAAAGCACTAAGTATTGCTATAAATGATGCCAAGCGTACCGAGAATTCTGTTACTTCTCTTATAACTACAGACACGTACTCTGCACAGAAGCCTCGTGAAGCTGACGTTGAAGTTCCAGATAGTCTTGAGCCACCATTGCTGAATATGTTCCCATCTAAGAAGCAGCCAGAGCGTGAGCCTACTGTGTCTCCAGTAAAGGCCTCATCTAAAGTCCCAGCAAAAGGACAGGCCTGTGCGAAAACGAAGAAACCACCACCAGCGCCTATTGATATTTGGGACTTTGATCTCTCTGGGTCCGATGATAATGGAGTTGTCGAATCCAAATCTAAGTCCAAAGCCATGAAGTTGATCACCAAAGGTGGCTCAAAGTCAAAGTTCCAGAAGAAGGGTGTGAAGAATGTTATTCAGGAGAGATTGGAGAACGCAGAGGCTGCTTCTCAGCATGCTACCAAGGATATTATTGTTCCGTCCAATGATTCACATTTGCTTATGAGTGATTCGTTCTCTGGTCTTACGTCCCCATTAGCCTCGAGAAACGGAAAAGCTGCATCCACTTTGAACAAAAATGTTTGTGGTGATGAAGAGAGAAACTCATCTGATACTGTCCAGCCTTCAAAGAAGATTAGGAAGATTGCTTCAAATGCTGATGAAGACAGAGACTATCACCCGACCCAATCTCTTCGTGATGGATTAAATACTAAGGATAATGTCCCACCATTCAGACGTATTACCAGGGGTTACAGATCTACTTTAAAGGCCGTTGGTGTGATCTCTTATGAAAACAAGGAGCCTTCGGAAGATGAGGACAAGGTTATCAAAAAGCCAAAGAAGAGAGCGGCAAAGATTTCCAAGGATGATTCTTCTAAATCTACAGCAACCAAGTCCAATCTCAGTGTTGCCAAACCTGTTGTTGAACGCAAGAGTGTGGTTGAGAATCCGAAAGTGAGGGTTGATAAAGGATCAGAATCAATGCAACTGCAATCGCATGATGTGTTATCGAATCTGTCACAGATGAATAATCTTGTCGATGCGAATCAGTTATTGTCTGAAGCATACACGACCACATTGCAACGTCAGATCTTTGACTCTATAAATGCCTTCTCGGATCAATTGGTAAAGAAGATTCATATCATCAATGATGAGATTAATGCCAAAGTTATGACAGACTTGACTACTAAGTATGAGATTCTTTTCAATGAGCTGAGGGATAGCTTCCAAAGAGATGTTGATGAGATGTGTGAATTTATTGGTGATGTCAAAGGGTTGTTGAACTTGCCTGAACAACAGTTAGTGCAGTATATTCAAGAGAAGAAGTTTGGGAAGACAGGTGAGAAGGGGAAGTAACTTAATGCTATGACTGAATGTTTGTATGATTTTTCTTTGCTATGATTCAATGTTGTTGTGTTTTTTTCGGTTATATTATGACCTTTGTATAATCCTCTTTTTCTTGAAATATCTGTAAACGTATGCAAAAGGTGCGTAAGTCGAAAGTTTGTTTTTTTTCTCTTTTTTTTGTTGGATCATAGACACTGTAACATGTCAAATGAGTCGTTGACTCAAACATTTCTATGTGTCATTTATAAAACAAAAAATCTACGGTTATCGAGGGGAAGATAGAATTAGTCAAAGTGAAAGGGGTCATAATCAAAAACGCAAAACCCTGGGAAGAGATCAAGCAGTAGAATTTTAAGAAACGTTCGTTTGTTTGTCTTTATTAGTAATTCTTAATCCCTTTGAGTTTTTTGAACCTTTTTTTGCCTTCCAAATTGAGTGTCTCGACGCGCCATCCACAGCTGGATTTTACATGCACCCTTACTTTTATTTTTATTTTATTTTTTTTGATTCTGGAGATCCTTGTACGTAGTGTCTCTGTTTGTAAGTGTGTTTAACAGATATTAGTTTAAGATGTAGTAGTAGTAGTAGTAGTAGTAGTAGTAGTAGTAGTAGTAGTAGTAGTAGTAGTAGTAGTAGTAGGATCATTTTAGCCGTTCTCATTGTTTAAGTCATTTGTCCTTAGATAAATCACACTTCATCATAGTATTGACCTGACTTATGGGCTTTGATGAAAACTCTCGCACCTCTCTTCTGCCCCTCTCTTCTCTCTCTGTACTCTCTTTGTTACCCAACAAACAACCCCCACTCCTATTCACTATCATTTAAACTTCCCAAAAGAAAAGAAGATGATCGGATCGGCCTTTGCCCCTCACCGCCACAAAGAACAAAAGGAGATTTAAAAAGAAGGGCTAAGAAACTTTAAATTTTTTTAACACTTTTTTTGCTGCCACTGTCTTTTGATTGGCTATTTGTCCCGAATGCTGCAAAATAAAAGGTGGTGTCATAGTTCTTTGAAAATTATTTGTACTTTCATTCAACATCCGTGTTTCCGTAGATTTTTCTTCAACCTTCCATTACTTTCTAGACAATTTGCTCACCACTATACTTAATTGACTTATATAATATCTTAAATTTTTATGCGCCAAATCGTCCCACCCAGAGACTCATAGCACCCAGCCCAGCAGATCAGAAACCAGTTTTTTGTCCCAAAATGCAACTTAACTTTTCAAATATGCAGACATATGTGCCCCATTTGGGGGAAGAAAAGGAAAAAAGAAAAAAAAATTCGTTTTTTTTTTATAAAAAAAAACCTCCTTCTCTTTTCCTTCTTTAAAAACAAAATCATCATCACCTCCTTGTCTCTTCTTCTCATTGTCCTCTTATACCACTCAATTCCCTTCCTGCCCCCCCCCCAACTAGGAGCTCTCTTCGTTTAGCTCTGCCATCTTCTCTCTTCACCTCTCTCCTTTATCTCTCTCCCTTTTTTTCTTTCTCCTTACACCCCTCCCCCCTTTCACAGCAGGCAACCGCTACATCACCACCAACATCACCGTCGTCTCTGTGAAAACAAGAAGAAAAGAAAAGAAAAAACACAAGTCATCACCTCATTATTTCTCTTCGCTCTCTCTCTCTCTCTCTCTCTCTCTCTCTCTCTGTCGGAGTTTGTAAGCCAGAGATATCTCTTCCTCTTTTCGTTGCCTCCTCCTATCACGGCGCTTCGCACTAACGCGTTATCTCTGAAACCACAACCACGCGCCCTTCAGCTATGAACACCACGGCGGCTGAGCTCCCATACACTGCTTCACCTCAGATGACGTTTGAAGGTTACGAGACTACAGAAGACGATTTTGAGAGCGACGACACAGATTCTCTTTATCCAGACTCGACCCGCTCTACTGTGTCACAAGCTCTCACAAAACAGTCGCTCTTGCTACTCAACTTGAAACATGCTTCACAACCGCTTCGTGAGATTCCAACAACTCGAACGATTGATGAAGCCTCAAACTTCACCACCACCCCAGAGCTCACCTCCTCGTCATCAGTCACGTCCTTTGATGAAAACAGCGAAGACTCTAGGGCCATTCAGAGAATCTACAACAACTCAAATTCATCCATCGCTACTCTTGTCCAGAGAATCTCTTCATCTACGTCCACATTGAATTTGCAAGGTACACCAGGTAAAAACAGTTCGACTTCCACAGACAAGGAGGATAAGAGCACCATACCAAAGACTACTCCTTACCTTGATAAGCTCACCAAGGATCTCAGCACCACTTCGCTATCGAGCTTGACTTCCAATAATGACACAACGACGGGCGTGACTACAGACTCTACCGTGACCAAAGAACCAAGACGTTTGAAGTCCTTGTTGAAGCTTCCGGGATTGACTAGATGTAAATCGATGCCCTCCACCAAGACAGTGAGATTCTCATCTGATTTGGAGAAGGTGAAGACTTTTAACGAGTACGCTAAGCCTTCATCCATCTCCTTGGATAACTCTCCCGAACAATCCCCTCCAACTTCGCAGGATCGTGATGATTACGATTATGAAGATTATGGTTCCTCTCCAAAGGCTTTCTTCCACTTGAACACTATGGGTTTCTACAACAACTCGTCCTCTGACTCGGATGATAGTGAAGAAGATTACTTCAGCTACAAGAACAAGGTGAGATGCTCAAAGTGGAAACTGACCAATATGAACTTTGACTTCCTTTCTAATGTTAACTCACTTTACGTCGTTCCAGTCAAGTTGAATTCCTTGTCAATCTCGAATAGCTTATTGAAAGGCACTGTCCAAGTGAGCAATTTCACTTATGAAAAATACGTTGAGATCAAATTCACCACTGATGGATGGAACTCAATCTATTTGGTCACTGCTTCCTATGAGAGATCGCTGGAGTCAAAGAGAGATCAGTTCAAGTTTGAAATCAACTTGAACAGGTCCATCATGATGAACTCATCAAGAATGTTGAAGAAGAACTCATCGACTCCGATCCACGTTGAACTTTGTGTCAAATACGTTGCTGGTGGCTCTAGTACTTATTATGACAACAACAACTACAAGAACTATAAGTTCGATTTGGTGAGTCAATTGCCTGAGAAGAAACGTGGTACTTACAGTGGAGGTAATGGTTATCATGTTCGCCCTGGATCTATTGACAGCAACTTTGTCTCTGCAAAGGTCCAAGCTCCACCAAAAGTAATGACGTCATCCCATTTAACGGGAGGTCGCTATTTCTCTGATGACACTGATTATTTTAACAACTCTCCAAACAAGATGAAATGGATGGAGTATAACTTGCAATCACCATCTACCATGGACCTAACTGGTAACACGCTAAAAATGTCTTCTTCTGCTCCTTCTACTTTTTCTTCATCATCATCATCATCCACTACAACTGCTACTCCTGCTTCTGTGTCCAGTTCCAAATCAAGCACCAATTCATCGTCAGAAACAGTGACGAAAAATGATACCAAACCAAGTACAGATCAGTCCTACTCGGATTTTCTGAAGAAGTATTGCTTCTTTAAGTCTGATAATACAAAGAATCTGGATACAGAGTCTGTCTTCATCTCATGAATCTTCGTTTAAGTTGGCCCTTTTTTCTGCCAACTTGTACCTATACATCAATGACCTCCATTTATCACGCACTCACACACGCACGTGCACAATTATCTTCTCGTTCGCTTAACCATTTAATGTACAGCTTTCTGCACAGCTATCTTCACTTCTTTGACCTAATCATCAAGGTTCTTTCTTTTGTTGTTTGTTTTGTTCTGTTTCTTCGCTGAATCTTGCAAAGTTTTCATGCTGGTTGAATTTCATCATTTGCTTTTTATTTTTACTTGGAAAAAATCATACACCTATTTCATCATTAGGAAAGGAAAAACATTTTGGCTATTATGTTTACAACAATCATTGGGTTCTTTTTTCTTTTTTATTAATCTCTTTGCTGTTATGTTAACACTGTTGAGTCTATACAAATATACATTTGCTATTTTAATTGATCAAGAAGTTTGTAGTTAAACTTGTCTCGTTTGAACTCAAGTGAAGATGGGACCATTCCTATTTTAAGCTTCTCTCTTAACCTTTCATATGTCCAAATTGTGGAGATGAACTAGAAAGTCTAAGTTTGAAAACTTTTGTCCTCTACACAGAAAACAAACCTAATATGGCTTGGCTTATTCAGAGATGGTAACAGATGAAAGTTATAAGAGATTACTAAATGTCCCAGAATTATATTATAGTAAGGTTGTAACGTACCACTTTGATTGTATAGTGCCACACCGGACACCCCAGGATGTGTGTGTTCAGCCGTGCGTTATTAGCTAACCCCATGGACATGCATTAAAAATCAGCTCAAACCCATTATACCATGCATCAAAGCCTGATCCAAGAGACAAATGACGTTATATTATTGAAATAAAGAACAAAATAATTTGAATAGAAACATAGTTCATCTCTCATCAGGATGATCAAAACAACACAAAACAACATAAAGAAAAAAGAAACTGCTCGTAAATTCATTAACTATTTTCGAATACATTGTGTCTCTCTATTGCATATGGATACATGGCCATGCATGCACTCTCGGTTCGGCCAGCCGACTACCTCCGAGTAAAAGCCGATATTAACAGAATTCCGATCCGAAGTGGAAGGGGGGACAGTCTTTTTTATACATACGAACCAAAAGGGGGTTAATGTCTACCTATCGGTCTAAAAAAGACTTACTTGTTCTTCGCTGCAACGTTCATTAACTTCTCAAATGACCCTGGTAGTTGCCAACTGTATAGTCAATATGGACAAATGCCCTCTCTACATTGACAACAGGCAGTGCTTCAATGGTGTACTGGAGAGCCTCTGCAATGTCATGTGCGTCTTGGAGTGACAATGACTGGTCCAACACAAGGTCCACCTCGACATTGATAGAGTCTCCCACGTGATAGCAGTTGATGTCCTTGATCTTGTCAATCTTTTCAGCAAATCTCATACACAGGTATAAGAGAACTTGGTAGTCCTCCTTATCAGCCTTCTTGCCCGTTAAGTTCAAGATGTGTTCAGCGCACGTTATTGACCATATCACTACGATATAGCACGAGAGTAACAAGGCGCCCAATGGATCAAACCACCAAATATTGAATTGGTGACCAATCACTGGCATCAAGATAGAAAACGTGTTAAACACGACGTCAACGAGCGCATCCTGGGCCAATGCCTCAACAGAAGATGACTTGATGGTTCTGCACCAAACATAACAGCCCAACTTGGTAACAATGGTGAGAACCATAATACAAATTGATGTAAATCCAATAACCACAGCTTCACCACCAGAACCGAGGGCACCATGGACCAGTCTCTGTCCTGCTTCGAGTCCAACCTGCATAAAGCAAATGATGATAATGATCGAGAAGACTAGCACACCAAGAGGCTCCAGTCTGTTTTTGCCCACTGGGAACTCTTTTGAGTGCTTATCCTGAGACATTCTATTAGAAAAAAAAATGATCAAGGTGGAGAGAAAATCCAAAGCAGAGTCCAACACCGAGGCAACAATGGAGATGGACGATGTCAAGATAGCAACAACGAGCTTCCCAATAAGCAACACCACATTTGCAATGAAGTTGACTGTGATTGCAAGATTCACAACGTAGAGCTCCTCTCCCCTATTATATCCGAGGACTGCACCGGTCTCCAAATCGACGTTACCAGGGACAGCACTTTCTCTTCGGTGTATCATCTTTCTCTGGGTGTCTTCAAAATCTTCTGAATCGTCAACTTCATCGTTTCTCTCCGAGTAGTTTCTGATCATATTGTGATGAATGCCACTGTCGAGTAACCTATCAACCACCTTGTATTTTGCAATCAAGTCATTCTGCTCGAGATAGAGCTGTCTAACTTTCTTGTTTTTGACCATTTTCAACAAGTGATCATCCATCTCTGCACTATTCCAATCGTACAATCTGCCCACCTCACCAATCAATCTCGTTGGTCTCAGTTCCCGAACAACGCTCAATCTTGAGCATTTCTGAACATAGTTTATCAGCTTCTCATTCTCCTTGGACTGTTTTAGCTGGAATAAGTTAAACCCAATAAAGCTGGGAGAACGTGAAGCTGGTTGTGTCTCAACGTCATTCTGTCCAGGAATAGTAGTGTAAGAACGGTCAAGTAGTGGAGTGTTCTCCCCATCATTTGGGTCCATTGGAGTGGGCTGTAGTTGATGAAGCCGGCTAGATGGAAGGTCCTGTTGGTAATCTTCCTGTGGGGTATTATGCCTCATGTGATCCCCCAAAGTGATATGCCTCTTGGTGGTTATCTTCTTTTTATTTTTGAAAAAGCAGAGTCACTGTACTTAAATCGTGTTGTGTTTAATAAAATAGCAATTAGTATCAATGTTTTAGGTATAAAGCTTTAAACAGAAGCCAAGGGTGTCAAGAGTAGGCTTGCTAACATTATATAATGACACCCACCCACCCCTTAAAGAACGTTGTATTTGTGTTATCGCGAATTTTACCGCATTCGGTAAAGTTGACACATTAAGGGTCTTCAAGATTTCCTATGGTCTTTTATTTTACAATAATATGAAATAAATTGAAAGTGTCTACAGAAGAAGTTAACAATAAAAGGATCCTTTTATTGTTAAATGTTCTTTTTTTGTTTTTTTTGTTTGTTGTTTTAGTTGTTATAACATAGAAATTGAAAATAATAGCATAGAAAAAGTAGCAGCAGAAACAGTAATTAAGACTTATCATCAAATGAAAGTCTCAAAGGAGTAACCAAAGAAAGCATTTTCAGCTTTAGTTACAAGAGCAGGCACCACCAGTGCACTTGCAAGCAAAGCAAGTGCATTTTTCACAGGTGCAAGCTTCGTTCTTGGAAAGAACTGGGACGTTGTTGCAGTTGCACTTGCAGCAAGAGCCACAAGCAGTAGCTGGAACGGAAGTAGAGCAGTTGAAATAGGTGTTGGACATTGTTTTGTTTGTGATTCTTTTTCTTTCTTAGTTGTTCGTGATGTGAAGAGATAAGGGAAGAAGAAGAGGATTGTCAACTTAATGGTTGACCTTGTCCTCCCTTTTATACACAAACTCTTCAGCACAAATTACGCAGGTGGCGAATTCAGCCAAATGGCCTCAAACCAGCAGAAGTTCCTCATCTGTTGTTAGTATGTGTATATATATGCCTGGTATCTGGTCATAAAATTGCAGATCTCTAATAATAACAGCAAAAACGACGCTCTTCTACAGAAGGGGGCATTACCTCAAGACCTCAGCACTATGCACGCACAGAGGGAGTAAAGCCGGTGCTACATTTTTGCTGGTAGTCTGTTGCTCAATATGATTGATTATCAATCTCTTTCTACCTCTTTTTTATAAAGACCATAAGGAGAATACACATACATTCAATATCTGCTTACTAATTGGAAAGTATCTCTTAATTACCAGTTACAAAAGAAACGAAATGTGTCAATGATGATGTGTCCCTAACCAGGCTCATCGGGCGGCTTTCCTTTTCGCGATTAAGAAAAATTTACAAAGGGGGTTTTCTTTTAATGGGAAAGAACTATAAGGCATTCATTTATAAAGACAAGACCAACCCAGTCATAAGTCTTTCTCACAGAAGATGTCTCAAGTAGCAGTTTCAGACGTGTACATTGATGACTCTATCTCATTTCAGTCGTTCCAATTGGATGCCCGCTTGATCCAAGCACTCAAACAGTTGGGATTCAAGAACCCAACGCTAGTCCAATCTAAAGCTATTCCTTTAGCTCTCCAGGAGAAGAGAGATATCATCGCTAAGGCTTCTACAGGATCAGGTAAGACCGTGGCGTATGCTGTGCCCGTTGTTCAGAGTATCTTGGCAAAGAAGGAGGCTGAAGGTTTGATGGACACACATGAGATCAACTCTGTTATACTGGTTCCCACAAAAGAGCTGGCACAGCAGGTCACTGCCTTCTTGGAGAAGCTTATTGTTTATTGTGGTAAGAGTATCAAGCTATTGAATTTGTCCAGTGGGATCTCCGATGCTGTTCAGACCTCTTTGCTTTTGGAGAAGCCAGAGATTTTGGTGTCAACTCCATCGAGACTCGTTTCTGTGTTAGAGAAGAACAGTGGTGATATCTCGTTGAAAGAGCTAACGTATTTCGTGATTGATGAGGTTGACTTGGTTCTTTCCTATGGTTACGCTGAAGATCTTGATAAGCTGTCCAACCACCTCCCATTCAAGACGATGCAGACCTTCTTGATGTCTGCTACACTAAACGAGGACATTAACGATTTGAAGAAGAAGTTCTGCCGAATGCCTGCTGTGTTGAAGTTAAATGACGATGAGTTGACAAACAAGTCCAAGCTTTTGCAGTACTACGTGAAGACCACCGAGTTTGATAAGTTCTTGCTTGCCTATGTGATATTCAAGCTCAACTTGATCAAAGGTAAAACACTGATCTTTGTGAACAACATTGACAGAGGGTACAGATTGAAACTATTCTTTGAGCAATTCGGTATCAAGAGTTGTATCCTCAACAGTGAGCTTCCAGTGAACTCAAGACTACACATTGTAGAGGAGTTCAATAACAATGTCTACCATTTGCTCATTGCCACAGATGACACTGACAATATCAGAGAAGTTGATGATGAAGATGTAAATGAAGTTGATGAAAAGGAGATGACGACAACGGAAACAACACAGACATCAAAGAAGAACAAATATAGAAAAAAAGACAAGGAGTATGGAGTTTCTCGTGGTGTTGATTTCAAAAATGTTGCGTGTGTCTTAAACTTTGACATGCCTTTAACTGCAAAGAACTACGTGCACAGAGTTGGTCGTACTGCACGTGCTGGTAAATCTGGTATGGCTCTTTCGTTTGTGATACCTGAAAAAGAGGTTGGTAAGCACAAGGTGGCCTGTTTGAAAACTGCTAAGAAGGATGAGAAGATCTTGAGAAGGGTGTTGAAGCAGCAATCGAAGCTTGGGTTTGAAGTGACGCCCTACCAGTTTGACATGAAACAAGTGGAAGCCTTCCGCTACAGATGTGAGGATGGGTTCAGAGCTGTGACTGCTGTCGCTGTCAGAGAGGCAAGGGTGAAGGAGTTGAAGCAAGAGCTCTTGACCAATGAGAAGCTCAAGAGACATTTCGAAGAAAACCCACAGGACTTGGCTTCATTGAGACACGACAAGGAGCTACATTCCGCCAGAACACAACATCACTTGAAGAGGGTCCCAGACTATCTGTTGCCAGAAGGTGCCAGGGCTGACAAGGGGAAGATTGGGTTTGTGCCATTCCATAAGAACAAGGTGCACAAGAAGAGGTCTCAGAAGAAGAGGGGCAATAAGTCTGACCCACTAAAGTCATTCAAGGCCAAAAAGTGATCTCCTTCATGGTGCTTTACAAAAAAAAAAGAGGGGTGTCTAATTTGAAGAGAATATAAGTCTGTTGCATTTGAGATATATAAAAAAAAGTCGTAATCGTCATAAACAGTAAATAGATAAAATTTTAGTATCTTTTGATGTCATCCAAGGTCACAACACCCGAGAATGAATCGTCCTTGATCCTCTTGATAACGTCCCTGGCCACTTGTTGCGTTGAAACAGTTGGTCTCACGATATCATTGACGAATCCCAGTCGTTTACCGAGAATGTTGTTGTTACCCCAGTCCAGCGTGTCCACAAACTTCTGGATCGTTGATCTCATTGAGTCATCCGAGGCCTCCTCGTCGTACATGAAGCCAGGTCTCATGAAGATGGGTCTGAGGTCCTTCAGCATGGAGATCTCGGCCTCGGCCTCTCTCTTGGATCTGATGTAACCCTGTGGGATCACCGGGAACCCTTTATCAGCTGAGATATAAACAAACGGCTTGTCCTTAGTCGTAGCTTCTTGCTCAAATGTCTCTGCAGCCAAAATGGCTGAGTCCCTGTTGACAGCGTCGTAGGTGTTGAAAGGGTCCTTATCCATTGGGTTGGATGGCTTGAGCAATGTCATGAACTCTCCCAGCACAGAGCTGTTTGAGTTAATCTTGGCTTTGTAATCCTGGTTTTCAATCAGGATGCCGATAGAGTGGACCACTGCAGATGCAGATGCCAACTCAGCCTTGTAAGTCTCTGGTTTGAAGATGTCTGCCGATTGCCACTTCACTCTGCTGATCCAATGTGCATCCTTGTGGGACGCATACTTTGGGGGATTACCTGAACGTCTATGTTATTGTTAATCTTTTCATGTTGCTATAATAGAATGGGGAAAGGAGATAAACATACGTTAACGAAGTCACTGAGAAGCCCGTATCCACCGCAACTTGACATATACGTTTACCTATATAATGTCTGATTGTTAGTGACGCTTGTCCTCGTTTCCTCAATTGAGATGGTTATATGGATAACAAGACATAGCAATACTTACCAAGGAATCCAGCACCTCCAAATACAACAAGTTTTGACATTATGGCTGAACTTAGTGCTTATCTTTGTTAAATGGGGGAGACTTGTTCTTAAAATGTGGTGAAACTTTTCTAGCGTGGTAATTTTTTAAAAGATCGCGTAGGCTCTGGAACTTCGAGAGCGAGGGGTCTTTGAACAATCAAGCCATTTTAACTATGTTACATAGTTAAGATAAATTGCTAAAGCTTTTCTTCTAAACAGATAACACTTATTAATTTGTTAATATTAAGGCTATATACTCTTACTTAAATATCTGGCTCCATAATAGATCTCATCACTATTTGTAAGTCACTGAGTGATTATCACCATGAGACAGAAAAATGGGAAAACAACAATGTCCATGAATATATAAAGAAAACAGCTCCATCGATCTGTCATCTCTTTCTTCTTTTATCATAGATCTACTCTATTTAATAACCACACATACACAATATGCAAATCTCAAGAGGTTTCTTATTCAATATCTTGTTCTTCCTCTTCGATCTAACAAGGGCCCACCCAGATCCAGAAACTCGTGCAGTCACAGACACATCTACTACAACTACCACAGCTACCACTATTACTCTAAAACCAACAACGCCTCCACCAGCCACTATTGTCTGGGCCACGGGCTATGACGAGAATGGAAATCTCTGTACAACGCAATCGGCATTCGCTCAGAAGTTTCCTATCAGGTACTCGACCATTGCAGAACCATCTTCAGGTTCTATTGGTCTTGGTACTATCAATGGAACCATTGGAACAGTTAAACCTGAACGTTACAAAACTGTCACCAGAACTCGAAATGAAGATGAACGTTGTTCTGCCTTGAAGGGCTTGGAGTTTTGGTAACTCTGATTTCTGATTCCCTTGTTGAAGAGACCAGTTTGTTTGTTACTTTACTATTATATTTCAATAGCCTCCTGGTTCATATTTATTATAAATATATGTGATTAATCTCATTAAGCTATAAAGTAATGATAAAGAAGAGATTCCCCTTTCCCCCACAAATTGACCGTATTCGGTCAAAATCGCGGAGTTATCGAAAACGCCAAACCCCCTTTACACCTGCACACCACAATCTTCATCCTTAATCAAAACTAGGAGAACAAACGCCACAGTTTTTTGAGGCAGGGGGCTAAAGAATATGGGGGAGTAGGAGATAACAAATGACGCAATTACAGATAAACAATGCAGAAATCCAAAGTGCTGAAGATCATCTCAGTCCTTTAGAGCTGTTGTCTACTTCTTTACCAGATTCCGAGAACGGAATGAGCAATAGCAGGCCTCGCTTGAGATCAGCTTCTTCAAGGGGATCACGTATTGGGGATCAACCTTTGGCTGAACTAGTCATCCTCGAGGATGAACAGTTCCAGAATGCTACATCATCATCATCATCATCTGTAGCGCCTGGTGACAATGAGGATAGGCAGGAGCACTTGTTAATGAGATTGTGGGATATTACAGAATATGGGTCACTAATGTTGGAGAATAAGGGATCTGTTGCAAGAGATCATGTATGTTATATGTGACTCCAATTTCCTCTTTTTTTTGGTTTACATACTAACAGAAAAAAATGAATTAAAAGATGGCTAATGAAAGAACGTTTCTCTCTTGGATGAGGACTTCTCTTGGTCTTGCAACAGCCGGAGTTGGTGTGGCACAATTATTCAAGATCGCAGTCCAAGATGATGATGATACTGGAGATTCTATGGTGAAAATGGGTAAGCCCATTGGTGCTTGCTTCATCGGTACGGCTATCCTATGCATCATAATGGGAATGATGAGGTTCTTCAAGACACAAACACTACTACAGGAAAATAGATACCCTGTAGCCAGAGTTTCCGTATCTATCTTGGTCTTTTTGGTCTTCTCTGTGAGTTTTAAAAGAAGAAGCTATTTCCTTTTTCCTTTCTTTCTAATCTGGGATCTTCTACTAACTGTTATCTTTCGACACACAGGTTTGTATAATAACGTTTGCTGCTGTTATTATGTCATGATAAAGAAGAGTAATGTATTTGACTATTTCTCACGATTATCAAGGTATTTATATTCACTTCTCACAAATTATTATCTGTCACTTAATTTATGAACATTAAGTATACTCTTTCTTTGTTGTCTTTATATATATCGCATTTGTATATGGCTTACTATAATCTATGTATACGCCAACTAGGGCAGTCATTTCTCTTTTTATTTCACGTGACTCTTAATTAGGTCTATTTCTTATTCTTCAGTTTCGCGGTGAATGATTCAACCAAGCGCAGCAAATACATACACCCGTACACCTCGCGCTTTGTTAACAAGAAGAAAAACGAAAAAACTAAAAAAAAACTAAAAATAACCCAAAAACGGAAATTGTTCGCGAATAAAAATTTCGTAGAGCAGCTCCTCCTCCCTTTCAAAATGTCGACACGAAGGCGATCGCGAAGGAGAGACGGAAAAAAAAGGATGAAAAGTCACAAAATTGCAATTAACAAACTGTGCCCATAGTTCTGTTTTAGAGATACAGAAACAACACATTAAATACATACAAAATGGTATGTTTGTTTGGAGTTATTGATTGGAAGAAGGAGGGGATTTGATTTGGGTATCATTATTGAAGACGATTCAGATTATGTGTTCAATGTTAATATATCCAAACAACAGAGAAGGCAACACCCGCACACATTGAAACACGGACATGACTTAAGAGTGGCAAATTTCCTTCTTTATAAGGATCGTAACAAACTACAAAAAAGATCACAAGACATTCTCTTCATTCTTAATGCCTTATTTGGAGCATATTGTGGTATATCATTATATATTATCAACTATGAAAAGTGGCTCTAATCACTGATTGTGTTACCTATCACCCAGCCATGCAATGAACCATTTACACATACTCGAACTATAACACATTTCTGTGTTGTCTTTTTCACTTATGGATCATCTTTCCCCTTATTATCCCCTTATCTCCAATATATCCCCTCTTATAAATAGTTTATACTAACATTATTTTTTCAACAGGGTAAGGTTCACGGTTCCCTCGCTCGTGCTGGTAAGGTTAAATCCCAGACTCCAAAGGTTGAGAAGCAGGAGAAGCCAAAGCAGCCAAAAGGCAGAGCTTACAAGAGAATTTTGTACACCAAGAGATTTGTCAATGTTACTTTGATCAACGGTAAGAGAAGAGCCAACCCAGGTCCTTCTACCACTCAGGCTAAGTAAATTGGTTTATGATGGATAGATGCTGTTTCTCTTGCTGGAAATTGAAAAAAAAGAAGAAGATTATACTATGCTCTCTTTACTTTCTTCTACTTTGATTATGTGAAAGGCTGTGTTTTGGTCTTCCTTTTTTTTAAATCTGCTTTCAAAGGTATAGCATCAACTGTGATGAATTTATTAAAATAATACTACTTTTTAACAAGCAATGTAGAGCTTTTCTCTAATAAAGGGGAGAATTATAGGACTTCGTATTTATTGATAGAATTGAAAGTTATCATGCTAGTATTTTCTATCTCAAGTTGAATTTTTTTTTTCTTAAAAAGGTTGGAATATCTCTACATCACCAAATATATCAACTATTAGCATATACACCAAGCTCATAACTTAATGTCAGACACAGAATCTCTGGGTGAAGACCTCTTTATAGAACCAGAAGGCTACTACAAACCACCACCGGAACCACACTTTGCCTCATACGAACGTAAAGTCGAGGCACACCCATCCAAGATTGACTTACGTCTCGTCGGTACATCACCACTATGGGGCCATCTTTTATGGAACGCTGGTATTTTCACAGCAGATTACCTTGATAAACACGCTGAAGAATTGGTGAAGGACAAGTGTGTGCTAGAGCTCGGTGCTGCTGCTGCTTTGCCCTCACTCATCTGTGGATACAACAACCCAAAGAAAGTCGTTTGTACGGATTATCCAGATGCTGACCTCATATCGAACATCCAGTATAACGTCGACCATGCTGTGGACCTCCCAGAAGGTGCTATTGATGTTGAAGGGTACATTTGGGGTAACGACTACGAGCCACTCTTAGGGAAGATTAGAACAGACAAGCAAGACACAAAGAAGTTTGATTTGATCATCTTGTCAGACTTGGTGTTCAACCACTCTGAACACCACAAACTGCTCAAGACATGCCAAGATCTGCTAGAAAAAGATGGTAAGTGTCTCGTGGTGTTTTCACCACATAGACCATGGCTCTTAAATGACGACTTGTCCTTCTTTGAAACGGCAAAGGAGTATGGTTTCAAGTCGGAGAAGATCGATTTGGTGGTTTGGAAGCCAATGTTCCCTGATGAGGATCCGTCCACTGCTGATGTCAGAGCAAGAGTGTATTCTTTCTTCCTGAAATTTGAAAGTTCTTAAAACTATGGTTCTTTTGGTTAAAATTAAGCACATCGTAAATAAAATAATAGGCTAAAAACAAAAAGTCATCAACGTCATAACAAAAGAAACAGTAAAATTTTTTTATCAGTCTTTGTTTTCTTTTCAAATCAAATCACAACAAAGAGAAAGGTCATAAATGAGTGTAGAAATCCCCTAGTTCAAACATGGTCGTGGTGTACATGGTTAATACCTCTCTTGTGCTTTGCACTCAGAGGCCATGTACAACTGACCATGACTTCTTCACCGTTGGCAGTTGCCAAACAAGTTGTACCAGCTGCACATGCCTCTGTAACCCAGGTGCCCCAATTGCAAACAGCATACTCACCAGAAGCGGAACAAGCCGTTTCGCCGTTGGTGCAGGAGTCTGGGGATCCAGCGAACTGGCCAGCGAGGTATTGGGCGTTCAAGCAGGTTGCCTTCTCAGAACCGGAGAGGGAGGAGCAACCAGATGTGGATGATGCGCTTGAAGACACAGCAGCTACTGCAGCAGAAGATGAAGATGAAACAACGACAGTGCTCAAAGTAGAACCAATGGACTGGGAGAAAGTGTTGGATGTGACCTCAGTAAAAGTTGAGGTAGATGAAGAGGACGCAGACTGAACAACAGAGACAGATGCCTTCTGGACTGGTGCAGATGGAATGACTGCTGCAACAGTAGAGGAAGCAACCTTCTTCAGTTGTATGTCAGAAATTGTTTCTGTAACGAATGGGGTATCAGAATTGGAAAGAGTAGTTGTGGCACCAACTGAAGTTGAGATAGAGAGGGAAGAGCCAGAAGAGCTAGAAGAAGTCGAAGAAGAGGCCGAGGTAACAACAGGATCACTAACAGGAGCGCTACCCAAGGCGTTCAAAGCATCCTTTATGGCCTCAGCAAAAGACTCACCAGAGGAAACGGTATTGGTGAAGCCCTGGGAAGCGTCCCAAAGCATAACACCACCAAAGTTGGCATCAGCACCAATGTCAGCCAAAGTAGACTTGATGGTATCAATATCAGCGTAACCGGATCCAGCAGCAGAAGTAGAGCCTGGAAGACCCAAGTACAGCTTAATGTTCGTGTTTGGAGAAGTGTTCTGGGCATAGTCAACCCAGGTGTCCCAGTTGAAAGAGGACCCAATGGAGCAGTAGTTATTATAAAACTGAACAAAGGCAAAGTCGAATTCGGCGTTCTCCATAGCATCTCCAACAGATGCATCCGGGTAAACACACTGTGGTGCAGCGGAGAGGTAGTAGTTCTTGGAGCCCTTGGCGAAGTAGGATCTCAGCTTGGTGGCAAGAGCAGCGTACCCAATATCATTGTTATTCTCAATGTCAAAGTCAAACCCGTCAATGACAGCATCGCCAAATGGACGCTCGTCGGCTTGACCTTCACCAAAGAGGTTCCACAAGGTACCAGCAAACTCCTCTGCTTCGGAATCAGAGGAGAAACCGTAGGAGCCAGCAGCACCACCCATAGAGAGCAAAACTTTCTTGCCAAGGCCCTGGCAGGTCTTGATATCAGCAGCAATCTGGTCACACTTGAGCAATCCCGATGAGAACGAATCTGTGCAAGCACCAGCAAAGTTAAGGGTTGGAACACCGTTAACACCTGGGAAGGACGACATGAAGGACAAGACCATGATATCAGCAGCATCGGACTCACAGTAAGAGGCGAGAGACTCCTGGGAGCCTGCAGAAGCCTGGCCCCAGTAGAGGACAACGTTCTTATTAGAAGAAGCGTCAAATGCAGCAAAAGCTGTGGAGAGAATGCCAGCAAAAGCGGCAATCTTAGTCAATGTAATAGACGGAAGCATTGTTTCTTGTTAATTGTTTGTAGAGAAGGTTTTAGAAAAGAGGAGATGAGAGGTGAAAGCGGAAAATCTGGAATGTATGGATTGTCTGTCTCTAAAGGAATGAAAGGAATGAAATAAGTTGGTGTTCTAGAAACAGAAGACAGTTATAGGTGGCAGTTGAGAATTCCAGAGAGTTTAAATAGCTTGCAATACCAGAGAGAAAGAAAGAAAGAAAGAAGAGAGGGTAGAAAAGAAACAAGAAGAAGACGAAACGAGGGGATGGGGGACGCCCCCGTACTTATATGTTTTATATCTCATTAGTGCGTGCTTGGCGCAAGTGAACGTGATGAGGAAGGCGTATCAAAAGGCTGGTTAAAACGCGTTAGACACAAAACAAACACATCGAACCCCTTGCAGATCTCTTTCTCTTGTTCAAGAGCGCGCGCTTGAGAGGTCCATCTATCTGGAAAAGAAGAATGCTTTAAGTTTCAGATAGTATCTCATTAGAAGGACACAAAGGGGGAAGAAAAGGGGTTGTTGTTCCCGTATTTGTTAAGTTCAACTTGATCATGAGTCCATGTACAAGAGTTCTGTAAGCTCCAATTTCGACATGAAACACCCTACGAAGTTGTGTGCCTTCGAAAGGGGCGCGTTCGTTGCTGTAGCAACCGCAGGTGTCTAAAGTGAAAATTGGTTATGATGCCCATGGCAAGGGGTCAAGGCGGAGGCTGGCTCTAATATTGACCTTTCCGAAATCCGCTTTGCTGGATCTACTACTTTTCATTTAGTAGTACAAAGAAGCTTATCATCATCTTCAAAATGCACTATTTTGACGTACCGAAGGAATAGCCAGCCTCTATCTTCCATGTATGGAGGATGACTCACAATGATTGAATCTTTCCAGATCGACCAAAGGCATGTCAGAGGGTGTTCAATAACACTTCGCTTTGAAAATCCTTTTGATATGTATTGAGATGTTTAATGCCAAATCCATTTCTCTTCCCTGCTATCCTGTTCATGAGGCCCTAGTTCGAATCAAGAGCTTCTAGATGACGTCCCCAAGACACTGTTACCTCGTTAGGTCTCATCACTTTGTAAATAGGTAATGGTACCACACTTCCGCCCTACAGTTTAGAAAACCAGCTTTAAGGCGGCTCGTTCTTGTTTACAAATCTTAAAAAACCGACTCGCCATGTGTTTTACTACGATGTCTCGAACGGCTTTGTATGTAAGCAAAACATGAGAGAACCAGCCATCGTTCGCGCACGTGAAACAACACACGTTTATCTTTGCCTCATCTCATCAACGACTTCATCAAAGTTACATCAAGTCCAATCTGTAGACCAGCTCACTACTAAATGAACAATGATGACGTGATTTTCAGTACTGAAGCTCCAGAATTACTGCCCACCTTTCCCAGTAAGTATTCGTCTGTGTCTCTCGATGTTGCCTCTACCAACTAGGTGGCCCAATTGGGAAAAATTAAGAAAGAAATACGGGCCGGACAGGGAATTGAACCCTGGACCACTCACATGTCTGTAGCTTTAATAGATGAGTTTCAATTGCTCAATCTTCGCCCAAAGCGAGTATCATACCACTAGACCATACGGCCGTTTTCTTGTTCAAAAGTCGTGCCCGAACCATCTTATTCAGATGGTTTAAACCACTCTTCAAAAAAATGAAGGATGCGAGGTTCGAACTCGCGCGGTGAGAACACCAGCTGATCTTAAGTCAGCCGCCTTAGACCACTCGGCCAACCCTCCATAACAACATTTGAAAAATGGTCTACGGTATAAACATCCAGCTAAATGAGACTCAAATTTGGTTAGGTGAAGAAAATTAAGGGGTTTTCAAAGCTTTTCTACAATGTATATAGGCTTCATAGATTTGTAGCCATCGCTACACTATGTAGAGTAGTATTTTGGTCATGAAAATTAGTCTATTTCGTATGTACAATACCTTTATACCTCAACAATACCCCGAGAGAAGAGCTCCTTCTTGAGACCAACAAACTGATCATCAACATATTCAGCTCTCTTTTCCATGGCCTTGCTGATTGATATTTGTGAAATTTTGTGGCGATAAGCTTTAGCAGTCTCTTTAGCTTTTTTCAGCTTTTCCGGTTCATCATCCAAAGCCTTTGTGTTTCTAGACTGGTAGTATCCCAATACTTGAGCTGGTTTCTTGATTTCCAGTGGTGTGTTCTTCTTAATCCATAATGGGATGTGATTATCAAACTGCAGAGTCTCGATAATGTTCTTGATCTTCAACTCCTTCTCAGTTAATGGAGAAGATAGCTCGACATCCAACTCGTAAATAAATTTGAGTCTGGATCTTAAACGACGTAACCAATACTCACCAGCGATGATACCATCCAAATCCGTAACCATTTGACGATATAACACCCTCAACACTGGATACTTCTGATTCCAATAGCCAGACACAGCCAAAGTCTTCATCAATAGATTATAAGTATCAAAGTCAGGTGCGACGCCAAACCGTCTTCTGAAAGTCTGAATCATCCCTTGGGCCAGGTCCACCCTTTTAATCCGGCTAAACCCCACCAAGAAGGCGTTAAGATCATCCACAGTTGGTCTCAAAGTGCTAGACTCATCATACTTTAACTGGATCATGAGCTTGAATGCAGAGTCGTATTGCTTTTCCGTGATTAATCTGTGTAGGATCGTTCTCGCCGGTTTGGCATCCAATGGGATTTGAGAGTCCTTGATATACATCAACAACTGTTTTGTAGAGGCATCTCTGGTGTCTATCAAGTACTGTAACACGCTTTGAACAAAATGGCTGTCCACTGGAATTTTTAAATCTGCACGTTTCTGTGTAAGCAAGATCTTACTTCTCTCATCCATCATGATTGAAAACATGGTATTCCAAGTCACAATGTCGGCATTCAGCCGTGAGTCCTTCATTTGTTTCAACAGTTTCAGTGAAACTTTGTACGGTTCGGACATGTGTTGGATGTTTTGGACTTGTGCCAAATTTCTCAACATGAGATTGTAAGTTGTAGTGTTTGGCTTGGTCCCCTCGATACGCATTTGGACGAGTAGTTCACGACAGGTAGCAAAGTCGGATTTGAATCCAAAGTAGTGAATGAGGTCGTTGTATGAGTTCGTTGTACGGACCTTGAGAGTATTGGTATTCAGTGGATGGAACAAGTTCCTCAGAAGTTTTGGAATGATGCCGTCAAACTTGGAAGAATTCTTGAAGTGGAACGTCGAGTGTGTTACCAAATGAATATACTGTTCGAATGCGAGGCTGTCATCTGAGAAATCAGGGAGTGGTGGGACTTCCGTGTATACATGTTTGGGTAATAGTCTGGTTTGTGTACGGTCTTTGAAAGCAATGGGCGATGGGTCGTCTCTGGACAGCGACTTTGGTGTGATGTCAACGAGCAGTTCAATGATCTCTTCAACGTCTCTGTTATTCAACTGGTGCATCACTGTGGATTGATATTTCGAAAATGCCAGGCTCCTGCTTAGCAGTGTTTTCTTTCTAGCCTCCTCCTCGGGATACGGTTTCTTCTCTGGTGCTTGTGCTCTTCGGAGTTTCTGGTATCCCAATGGTTTGAGATACTCTTGGACTCTTTTACGATGGAAGTTTGAGCCCTTGCCAACGGCCTCTTGGAGAGCTTTTCCTGTGATAGTTTTTCGTGTTGACTCTTTAGTTTCTTCCTCTGATGGCTTGAAAGTAGTAAGAGCAGCGATTCTAGAGGGTGTCCTCAGCTCTGATGATTGGTTGACTGTGGGGTGTAATGGTAGCCGGTTATAGTTCTCCGATGTCCGTACAATCCAGTTGGACTCCCGACATCCCGAGATGTAGTCCTTGAAGGCCCTAGCCAAAGTAGCAGTCTGAGCCCTGGACATTAGGCGTTATGTAGGTATGAAAAAGAGTGGAAATATTAGGCTGTTTGAGTTAGAAACTTAAAGAAGGGTGATGGCATCTCATCAATGCTCATCTACCAAAAAACCAAAGCTTTTTTCACAACGCGCGATCTTAAACTCTGCGGGGTGGGTGTTCTCTGCTTTTAGTATGGGGATGTGAGGTGGATTCAATGTATTTGCAATATGTCAACTTTACTTTTATTATTAAAAGATATGGCAGTGACTGCATATTATGGAACTTAATTCTACTTGCTATATAACACTGCTTATTCTCTATAGAATTATCATTTCAGGGACCAATTATGATAAAGCGTGGTGGTTATGTGGCCCTGTGTTTTCGCGTCTTCTTTACTGAGCTCATGTAACATACACTACTAAAGCCTCCTCTAAACCCCTTCTTGTTGACATAAATATCAGGAAATCTCCCAATATCTCACCTAAAACAAGAAAATATCCTATGAAATTTCTAGTATCTTCAATTGTGGTATTAGATACTCTCTTCTCGCTTTCAAAAGCGAGCCTGAACGACTATACTACACACCCCACAATCTCACCTTATCAGCACCATCAAGAGGGCTACTGTGCTGTATATGATAGTTGTGGGAAGAAATCACTCTTTGGCAATGACCTTCCTTGTCCTGTTGACGTTCCAGCTGTCGAAGCGACGGAAGACCAGATGACTGAGATAATTGCTATCTGTGGCGACGAATGGGCTGGCTCCAAAGTTTGCTGCACACCTGAGCAAACTCAGACACTGAAAGACAACTTGAAGAAAGCTGAGCCTCTGATATCGTCGTGTCCTGCATGCTTGAAGAACTTTAGAAACTTATTCTGCCAATTCACATGCTCGCCAAACCAATCACAGTTCATCAACGTGACACACACTACTACGTCCCTGTCAGGAAAGAAGGTGGTCACAGAGCTCGACTACTTCATTAACGAGACGATGGCATCAACATTTTACGACTCATGCAAAAGCATCTCATTCTCGGCTACAAATGGCCGTGCTATGGATCTCATTGGTGGTGGTGCAAAGAACTACTCTCAATTTCTCAAGTTCCTTGGTGATGAGAAGCCATTGCTTGGAGGCTCACCATTCCAGATCAACTTCAAGACACCTCCGGCAGATATGGCACCAAACGCGCAATATTTAAACTCTAAGACATATAGCTGTGATGATCCAGAGTACAAATGCTCTTGTGCTGATTGTCCATCAACGTGTCCGGAGCTTAAGAAGGTAACCTACGGTCAATGTCACGTTGGTGTCCTTCCATGCTTCTCCTTCGCCATAATCATTGTCTACTCAGTTCTTTTGTGTGTTGCAGTTGGCTTCTTTGCCTATAAGAACCAAACTAAGCGTCTTCAGATGCTTCAAGAATCACCATATCTCAGCTCTACCACCTTGGAACTGCCAGAGTTCCCTGTTAAGAATGAGGTTTACTCCCTGAACAATGTTCTTGAAAACTTGTTCAGCAGACTGGCTCTTACTTGCTCCACGTACCCTGCCACAGTGCTTACCATTACCTTGATTATTACTGGTGCACTGTCATCGTGCATTTACTTCTTTGGCTCTTTAGAAAAAGATCCAATCAACTTGTGGGTAAGCAGTTCAGCTGAGGCTTATAAACAAAAGGAGTTCTTTGATGAACATTTTGGTCCCTTCTATAGAACTGAGCAGATTTTCATTGTTGATGACTCAGGTGTTTTGACTGATAGCACAGTCAAATGGTGGGCCAGTATTGAACTAGAGATCAGAAACATGGTCATCGATGGTATCTCTTTTGAAGATCTTTGTTTCAGACCAACAGAGGACACTCCTTGCATTGTGGAGTCATTCACTCAGTATTTCCATGATAGTATTCCAAAGTCTTGGAAGAAAGACTTGAAAGAGTGTACAGACTCTCCCGTGAACTGCTTACCAACTTTCCAACAGCCATTGAGCAAAGAGCTTCTCTTTGGTGGTTATAAAGACAATGATGTGATGACCTCCAGAGCCATAGTTGTTACTCTTCTCTTGAACAATTACGTTGAAGACAATGCAAATGCCACCGTTTGGGAAAATGCATTGGAGGAATACTTGCTCAATCTCAAGACCCCAAAGGGTGTCAGAATCAGTTTCAATACCACACCTTCTCTCGAGTCGGAGCTGAACAAGTCTACGAACACAGATGCCACAATTATTATCATTTCATACGTTGTCATGTTCCTGTATGCTTCTATTTCCCTTGGAGGAAGTTTCAATTTACTCAAAACGAGGCTATCTTTAGGTCTTAGTGGTATCGTCATAGTTTTACTCTCTGTGACCTCCTCTGCGGGGTTTTTCTCCCTCATGGGAGTCAAATCTACTCTGATCATTGCTGAGGTGATTCCATTCCTCATTTTGGCCGTTGGTGTCGATAACATCTTCCTCATCACACACGAGCTCAATGCCATCAACTACTCCTATCCAAACGAGTCAGTCCCATTCAGAATTTCTAAGGCTGTGGGTAGAATGGGTCCTTCTATCCTCTTGTCAGCTTCATCACAATTCTTGACATTTTCATTAGCCGCTATCGTGTCAATGCCAGCTGTGCGTAACTTTGCTCTCTATTCTGCTGGTGCTGTTTTATTCAATGCCATTTTGCAGTTGACTGCCTTCATCTCACTGTTGACTTTGGACCAGTGGAGAATTGATAGTGGGAGAATTGACTGCTTGCCATGCTTGAAAGTCCAAAATGCAATTAGACTGGATGAAGTCACTGAGTTGTTTGAGAATGAGAATGAGAGTCACTTCTTTGATAAAGTGCTATCCAATTATGCACCAATGGTTCTAAGAGCTAAGAACTTGATAATTGTTGTGTTTGTTGCATGGACCGGAATCTCTTTGGCGCTTTTGCCTAACATCAAGTTTGGTCTTGATCAGAGAATTGCTATACCATCGGACTCATACTTGATTGAATACTTCAACGATGTCTACGATTACTTGAATGTGGGTCCACCAGTGTACTTTATCGTTGATGGTATGAATGTTACAGAGCGCACAAATCAGCAAAAGCTATGTGGTAAGTTTACTACATGTGACCAACTTTCTTTATCCAACATTATTGATCAAGAACGGAAGCGTTCAAATGTCTCCACCATTGCCAGTCCAGTTTCCAGTTGGATTGATGATTACCTAACTTTTTTGAACCCGGAACTTGACGATTGTTGTCGCTATAAGAAGGGCACTGAAGATGTATGCCGCCCACATGCGCCAAAGAGACAGTGTGAGGCCTGTTTTGCCAATACAACATGGGAATATACGATGGAAGGGTTCCCAGAAGGTGAAGATTTCATGAAGTTTTTCGATATTTGGATAAATTCTCCAAGTGATCCTTGTCCTTTGGGAGGTAAGGCACCATATTCCACTGCAGTATCTTATGATGTTGATACCATTCATGCTTCGTCATTTAGAACTGGACATGTCCCAT
The DNA here is from genome assembly GCA_030574135.1 of Petasospora petersonii. Taxonomy (NCBI): domain Eukaryota; kingdom Fungi; phylum Ascomycota; class Saccharomycetes; order Phaffomycetales; family Wickerhamomycetaceae; genus Petasospora; species Petasospora petersonii. The sequence continues at coordinate 427,133 of JAJMEM010000001.1, forward strand.
TGAGATCGCAAGATGATTTCATACATGCTTATAAAGAATCTGTAAGGATCACTGAGGAGTTGAGGAAGTCGCTAGATCATGAGGGAATATTTGCTTATTCGCCTTTCTACATTTTCTTTGTCCAGTACTCTACAATTGTGGAGCTAACGTTTACATTGATCAGTATTGCAGTGACCATTATCTTGCTGAACTCGATGATATTGCTTGGATCTGTTAGATCATCATTAGTGCTTATTCTAACGGTTATTATGATCATGGTAAACATTGGTGGTGTCATGGCTCTTTGGGGCATTTCTCTCAATGCAGTGTCTTTGGTTAACCTTGTCATTTGTGTGGGTCTTGCAGTTGAGTTCTGTGTCCACATAACGAGGGCCTTCATTGTTTCAGACAAAGATTCAAGACTTGGTAATGTCAATTTCAGGGCTTATAATGCTATAACTGGAGTTGGTGGTGCTGTTTTTGGTGGTATTTGCATGACTAAGCTTATTGGTGTCTGTGTTCTCGCATTCACAAAGTCTAAGATCTTTGAGATTTACTACTTCAGAATGTGGTTGTCATTGGTTATCATTGGTGCGTTACATGCTTTGATGTTCCTACCTGTAATGCTCACAGTTGTTGGTGGTAAGCACTACGTCTTTTCAGAAAGCAGTACTGGTATAGCAGATGATCTCGCCAACAGATTGAATGAGTTCAACTAGAGACAGAAAGGTTTTGAACTTTTGGTTCCTCAACACCCAAACACCACTAACTATACACCTGGACATCCCATTTCAACGTCGAATGAAAAAGAAATTCATAGATCTTCTTTAATAGCGGAGTTTTTCATAATATTTTCAGATATCTAGAGTTGAAATAGTGTGCTTATTTATGTAAACATTTCTATAAACTATTTAGTATACTTGAATTATCTTTTATTTTGATTTAGACAAGTGGAGAAGGATTTAAATTGTACTTCTCATTTTTTTAGAGGTATACACATACATATATTTGTCTATTAAAAAAAAAAGAGATTAGAGCCTCTTTAAAGTTATTAGATTATAATTTTTATATATATACAACTAATGAGATACTGTATGGCTTTTTTTTACTAAGGGCATTAAATATTTAGTTGGTGTATTTGTTAGTTTGTTAACCATATCGTCAGAGCGTTACCCCAGTAACCACCCTTCTTTTTTATTTCCCTAGGAAAGAGTAAAAGAATTGATAAGGGAGAGGATTTTTTTTTTCATTAGAGCCATATATATATATATATATATGAAACCATATTTCCTTGCTTCCTACAGATAAATACGAAACAAAGACAATGAGAGAGAGCAAAACAAATCGGTTTGTTTATATATTTTTTCTTGGATTCTTATTTAAGAGAAACAAAGAACGGAGATCTTTACGGGGTTCTCCGAAGACTTTCAAATTTATGCATGGTCAGCCCGATAAGAGGGGGTATGGCCTTTTATTAGCGCATCGGGTCTAGATGCTCTCTTAGTTTATAAGCAAAAATCTCTTTATATAAGGTAAAATAGCTTTAGGGCACAGAGTTTATAGAGTTGGGGGAAAAGGGGAGCAACAATAAGGAAGAGGATTCGGTTGCTATGTGTGTGTCCCCCCCATTGCTCCTTTTCTTTCTCCTCTATCTAGATTGCTGTCAAGGTGGTCAATGCTCTGAAAAAAAAAAGAATGATGATGATGACAATTTTTCAAAGTAATTGTAGCTGTAATTGAGTAAAACAAAATCATATATATCACACATTAAGGGCCTCTCTACCCCACACATCCGAAACACACGTTGTTCTCTTTTTCCCCATAAAAGGAATAACTGAACAACCGAGGCCATCGATGCTTCAAAACGCGGGGTTCAGCGCTAAAAGAATGAGTGGCCCGCTCAGACTTTCCTAATTTGGAAGGGGATTACAAAGGCAACATCGATGATTCGTCAACCCCACCATCTTGGGAAACTTTGTATAAAAAGGGCAGTATCACCCAACTTTTCGCTCATCTCTCTGTTTTCTTCCTCCTCTTGTTCTCTGTTCTCTTCGCACCTCTTTTTTTGTTTCTCTTATTGTCGTTTCTTTTAAACAATGAGCAACAACAACAACAACAACAGCAACGGCTCTAAGCCAACAGTCACCACCTCCCAGGGTTACCCGATCCCAAACCCATTCGAAACACAGCGTGTGGGCCAGCACGGTCCTCTTCTCCTCCAGGACTTCAACCTCATTGACTCCCTCGCACACTTTGACCGTGAGAGAATCCCAGAGAGAGTCGTCCACGCCAAGGGCTCTGGTGCCTTTGGTGAGTTTGAGGTGACTGATGACATTACCGACATTTGTGGGTCTGCTTTCCTTGACACTGTGGGAAAGAAGACGAAGGCCCTTGTCAGATTCTCCACCGTTGGTGGTGAGCAGGGCTCTGCAGATGCTGCCAGAGACCCAAGAGGGTTTGCCATCAAGCTCTACACCGAGGAGGGTAACCTGGACTGGGTCTACAACAACACCCCAATCTTCTTCCTTAGGGACCCAATCAAGTTCCCTCACTTTATCCACACACAAAAGAGAAACCCACAGACACACCTCAAGGATGCCAATATGTTTTGGGATTACATGACGCAGAACCAAGAGTCCATCCACCAGTTTATGATTCTCTTTTCTGACCGTGGTACTCCGGCTTCGTACAGACACATGAATGGTTACTCTGGTCACACATACAAGTGGTCCAACAAGAAGGGTGAGTGGTTCTATGTCCAGGTGCACCTCATCTCTGACCAAGGTATCAAGACATTGAACAATGAGGAAGCTGGCAAAATGGCTGGAGAGAACCCAGACCACGCACAAGAGGACCTCTTCAATGCCATTGCCAAGGGCGACGACCCTTCTTGGACCGTGTACTTGCAGGTGATGACAGAGGCTCAAGCAAAAGAACTTCCATTCTCTGTGTTTGACTTGACCAAGGTTTGGCCTCACAAAGACTTCCCTCTCCGTCGCTTCGGTAAGTTGACTTTGAATGAGAACCCACAGAACAACTTTGCCGAGATTGAGCAAGCGGCATTCTCCCCATCCCACACAGTCCCATACCAGGAGGCCTCTGCAGACCCTGTTCTCCAATCCAGACTGTTCTCTTATCCAGACACACACCGCCACAGATTGGGTGCCAACTATGCACAAATCCCAGTCAATTGCCCATATGCGAAGACCTTCAACCCAATTATCAGAGATGGCCCAATGACTGTCAATGGCAATTATGGTGCTGCTCCAAACTACATTTCGACGCTGGAGAACCCTGTCGAGTACAAGACTCAATCAAACTTTAACTACCAGGCAAACCAAGAGCAGTGGACTGGTCCAGCTCTGCCATTCCACTGGGCTGTTGGTGGTGACATTGACTATGTCCAAGCAAGAGACTTGTACCAGAAGGTGTTGGCAAAGCAGCCAGGCCAGCAGAGAAACTTGGCTCACAACATTGCCGTACACGTTTCTAATGCTGTCCCATGTATTCAGGATAGAGTCTTTGAGGCATTTGCCAAGGTTGACCAGAGCTTGAGTGATGCTATCAAGAAGGAGACTTTGGAGTTGAGCCCAAGAGATAAATCAAACAATGGCAAGTGTCCTGTCAATCACAGACTCTAAGTTCTCTTCGGATATGTTTTTTGTTTTTCCCCCTTATTTATTCGGTTATTTACATATTTATGACTTGGCTTTTTGAGTTGATGTTGTAGAAAAAACATGGAAGCTCATTCATTCACCGGTCTGATTCTCTATATTTAATGAGGTTCGTTCCCACCGAAGGGAAAGCTCGTGGGAACACGAATACCTTGGTTGAGAGAAGTAACACACACTAGGGGTTCATTTTTTATCTGTTTTATTCTTTTATATCCTGTAGATCAAACAATGGAGAACAACAAAGATTAAGCTCACTTAAATTGAGTTACCAGTGCGTAACATGTAGTTGCTGATTGGATCCTTGTCGGACTCATACTCAATCAAATTACGAACCTCATCATTCGAAATGATCTCTCTCAATCTGATGTCCTCGTTGTACCAGGTCTTGATCAAGACAACAAGTTCCTTCTTGTAATGCACACAGTTCACATCGTTAGGGTTTGTATCAACAAGGTCCTTCAAAATATAATACAGTTTATCAAAGGAAATACCACACTCCAAGAAGATCTTCACAATGCCACCTTCAGATACCAGCGATTCAGCATCGTCAATCTCATAGATCAGCCCAGTAACAATAGGTAGCAAGTCAACTGTTGGGAACACAAACTCAGAGCTTGATAGCTTCTTGCCAACACGAACAATCGTGGTTCCAAGCAAGGCAATGAACTTCTCAGCATTGGTACCATTAGAGATAACATCAGTCGAATCAGTCAACAGCTTTGAATCGGAATAAATGGTCTGCTTAACTTCATCAAATAACTGCTCCCATCTTGAAATGATCTCCTCCGAGTTTCTGAAATCAGAAGCCTTGTAAATGCTCAGGCAAATCTCATGATACGACAATGGGTTAGCAAAGTCATTGTACAAGTCACTCACCGTCAAAATTTTACCATTCAGCTGAGCAATCAACTCACCCTGTTTACTCTCAGGTAGTGACTTATCATTGGTAATAGTGACAAGCAAATCATACTGAATGTTGGAAGCCTCAAATACTTCCTCAATCATAGTAGATAGTTGAATAACCTGTTGTCTCTCATTTGGATAAGTAGTACAGTTGCAGAAACCGATAGCTCTGGACAAGTACTCGTTTCTCTGAGACAAGGTAATGGCAAAATCACTCAATGCCAAAGTGTAAGAGATCAATGCAGCCTGGTAGTGATTGTCCTTCTTAGACTGGTAGATCCACAGCATGTCTGAAATCTCCAAGGAGCCAGCAGATTTCTCCTCCAAGTACCCCAAAACATACGGCGTGTCAATCTCCAACAGTCTCTCACTCACATCCTGGCTGATAAACCAATCATACAGCTCATAATGGAACAGCTTGTCCTCAAACTTGAAAGCAGTCTGATAACTCAGGTTTCTTAACTGAACAAAGTCGGTTACAGGACTCAATGAACTGTCAAAGTTTCTGGCAGTGTCTTCAACACCTTGGTTAACATTAGACTCCAACGCCAACTTATCAACTTGCACAAGTAGTTGGAACACAATCTCAAATATATCCCTTCTCTTATCGTAATACTTCTTACGTTCATCATTTGGCAACTTACCATCTGCAGCATACTGAGCAGCCAAGTTACCCTTATCAATACCAGCAGAGATGTTGAGAGCAAACTGAATAGCACGTGGGAAGTCATTTAAGCCAACCATGATGTCAATAGACTCCTTGAGCTTCTCCAAACTGATCTCATTGTTGATGGCCTCAAAAAGCTCAATAGCACGACTCAAGTGGTAGTTCAGTCCATCGTAGTCCTTGAAACCAATCTCCTTAGCCTTTCTCAGATGTTCGATAGCACGGAAACCGACAACATCATTAGCAGAACAGAAAGTACCACAGCGTTCCTGGAGACCCTTGGCGATGTACTCGATCGACTCACCACGAGACATGCTTCTGTTGATGATTGATGACAAAATCTCCTTGATCAAGTTCTTGGTCTTGTCGTTTGGTGCAAAGATCTCCTTGAAAGTCAAGTTGGACAACGCCTGCTGAACATCCAAGGAGAGGTACTTGAACACATCCTTGAGACGATCGCTATCAGACTCATCAGTACCTTCCTTAATCAAAACAACGAGAAAAGACAAGGCCTCCTTAATAGATATCACAAATCTGATAACAGCATTGATAGCGAGATTTTCAGCCTGGTTGCAAAATTCCTCAGACTTGTCAAAGTTTCTATCGTTGAAGTTTGGTGGGACAAAACAAGCAATGGTGTTACCGTAAGTCTGGAAGAACTCGTTGAGCACCGAGATGGACGACAAAAAGTACTCCAAGTTCGATTGGTCAATGTTGACAGAATCTAGGAACTCGTTTTCGAAGATCGAGGCCTTGATTAGAGTGTGGTCCTTGTTGTACTTTACATCCTTACTGACCTTAAACACCTTCTCATCCCAGATGTTACGGAATAATCTTCCAAGTAAAGTCACAATACCGTAGAATCTTGGAGACAGTATGACATTATCAAAACTGTAACCTGAGTCATCCTTAGTAGAGTTTAATACTGAAGAGATCATGGATGTAGAGATGGCACCAGCCTTGTAAGTTGGCTTGAAGTCAACAACGTTTGGGATTCCCAGTGTGAAGAAGGTGAAAGCATTGGATCTGATGGTCTTTGGCAAACTGAACTTGCAGGTAACGTACAGAGCAGTAGAGGCAGCTTCAAGCAAACCATATCTAGAGACAAACTGTGTAAAATTATCTGTCAAGGATTCAAAGACCTGGTCTGGGGTTCTGTAAGAGTAGACAACAAGAGAAGAGTTGGTCAATACAGCAACTTCAAAGCTGTGGTTGGTGTATTGTGTGGCAAACTCATTAGCATAACCTCTTGGACGGTCTGTGGCATTGAAAGTGGATGACAATGGGACAATCTGGTGGATCTTACCCTGGATCTCAAGGAAAGTAGCATTCTCAGAGTATCTGTTGTGGTACTTGAGGACACCGTAGTCTGGGACAGAAACAAACAGTTTGTCATCTGTGGAGCCCTCCTTGGTGACCACATCGAAGAAAATACCAGGTGATATTATCTGGGTGGATGATTTAGTTTCATAGAGCACACTGGATTTCTTCTGATACATTAGCAAACTTGGCAACTCTTTCTGACTGGAACTACCTGAAGAGAACACGTTTGGTACCCTTGTAGCTTCCTGTTCCTTGAATTTGGTCTGTTCAAGAGCAATATCCTCAGCAGTCATCTTTGTAGGTGGGAACTTGACACTCTCAACCCTGAGAGCAGAAACAGATGTGTTAGTGAACCAACCGTTCAAGTAGACACGACAGCCACCAAGTGTGACAGCAACGAGGAATAAATCGTCATTCTCATTTCTGGTAACAACATTTATGCTCACAATTTTGAGGTACTTCCCACCGAGAAGAGGCGAAGACTTGGCAGTAGATGTCTTTGTGAAGCTCGTGATGTGTGATGTTTTGACGGTAGTTGGGTCAGAGATGGAACCACTATCAGACACCTTGTAGGCTCTAATGGTAGAAGTGTTGGATAATGTGTAAATGATTCCTCTAGAGCTGTCCATCTTGAGTTGAATGATGACTTCATTGGTGTCTTCAGCGGAAAGATAGTTAGCAAAGTTGCTAATCAGTGATGAGCCCGGTATCAAGCTCGACACAGTAGTTCTTGTGAGGCAACGCTTGTTACACTTTTTGTTAAACCAATCGGCAGAGTTGGAGTACTGGAGTTCCCAGATATGTAGACCGTCACTGGCACCGGTGAAGAAGATCTGTTGCGTTTTCTCATTGACGACAAAGTGATCTACATTGAGTCCCTGAGCTGGAACAGACATGTTGGTGTTGTACAAGTCAAGTGTGTTGTTGGAGAAGGCCACTGCTAATAAGTGGATGTCCGAAGGAGTGGAGATTAAAAGAAGGTAGTTGATAGCGTCTGTGAATGTGTTTGGCTTTGGCTTGATAAGCTCAACTTTTAGGATAGTGTGCTTAATGTCTTCGAAGCTTTGGAACTCGGACGTTCTACTGAGGTTCCACAGAATAAGCTTGTTGTCAATAACCACCCAAGCTCTGTTGATCTCTGGAAAGATACCCATGGAGCCGCTCGTCTCAACCTTGTTGTACTGGGACAAGATCTCATCTGGGATGTTGATCAGCTCCTGCTTGACAAATGGAGTAAACGGGCCAAGGCCATCCACTTCGTTGCTGAAGTTGTAGTCAACAGCTTTACCATGGAAGGCACTGTCCTCCAACACTGGCGATGTTTTGTCACGCAAGAGTGATGCGTCAACGAATTGGCTTGCTAACTGGAGGGGTTGGTTGGTGTCAGCGTTGGGCACTGTCAAATAGTCGTTCGTGTTTGCTATGAGCGGGCTGACATTCGCCGTCTGTGGAGCAAGGGTATTGGATATGCCTGTATCATAGATCTTACCCCTGAAAGGAGTGGACAATTTCGACACTAATTTTTTAGATGATGGTTAGTTTCTGATTTCTCTTTCGTTTTCATTGATTGGATCTCTCTGAAAGACAAGAAAAAAAGGGAAGTTGATCGATGGATTTCGTGTGGGATTGAAATGCTCTTCGAGCCCCTCAAAAGGAGAGATCCAAGCTGTTCAAATAAAGAATATAACACTTTCACTTACTGTTCAAATGGCACGGTTTGCTTTTACCAGCGCTGTGTCAAAAATGCGTTCTTTTATATGGCTTTTCTCTTCTCCCTTTCTCATTGTTTACCTTTTGCGTTGTGTGGAACTTGAATTTTTTCTTCCTTTGAAGGTTGAGAGAGCGGGTAACGCCCTCGTCCACGAAAATTTCCTAATTAAGTAACTGGTGAACGAAAAGGCTCCCCATTTTTGTGTCACTTTTCTTTTCTTTCTTTCTCTTTGAATGCGATCTTATTCTTCTTTGATGAGAGATTTTATAAAGAATTGATATAAACATGAGGGTGTTTCAATCAGAGTAAACAATTTGAGCTTGTTTTCTTTTTCTTTTCTGACTAATGCTAGAGTTGACCCGTGACTCTTTGAGGCTGCTCCAGAAGCACTATCGTCCCACCAACCTGGATGAAGTCCCACAGACGCTTTCAGAAGTGAGGATTGATTCATTGTGGGTAAATGGAGATGATCTAAAAGTAGAAATTGATGAGTGTGATGAAAGATTAATTGGCTCGGATACCCGGTTGTACGAGTCCATCGATGTCCCTGGGGGGTCTCCACAACAACGTACAGTCGACGTCATATCCAATGAGACAACATTTCTGAACACACTACAAGTCAACCCAGATATGATGCAACAATTCAAAAAGATCATTGATGGTACGGATGTACAGGATTTAGGTCTTTCTCGCATCTTTGACCCGAATAACAAGTCGATGTTGTACTTGGACAGGATTGACAAGCCGTCGACGACCAACAGACAATCAGCGAAGAAGTCACAAGAAGTGAAAACTATACTTCTGGATATCACTGAGAAACTGGCCGACCGGCTAGAAGATACTGGAAAGCTTCAATCGTCGAAGTCAAGGATACCCAGACCTCAGAGCTTCAGCGTCCCTAGTACTATTAGAGTTTCAAAATCCAAGGTGGACTTGAAGTTTCCAAAGTTGGACATGAGATTTCTACAAGATGTTAAGAAATGATGTTATATTTCTGCTTTAAAGCTTTTGATTAAGAGAGGGAGAATAAAAAAGAAAAAATCTCTGCTGTAACTTATGATTAATGCTGACTGAACCTGAACGTTAACATCAAGAAATCAACTCTTATTCAGCCATTAAAGGACATAAATCCAATAAAATGAATAATATAGCTTTTTTTGTAGTTGGAAAACACAAAAAATATAGGAACAACAAAGATCAAGAAGGGTTCGAACCTGAATAACTTGTGTTCAGCAACATAGTACCATAAATAAAAACGAACCAGTAAGCCCCATATTCACAACCTCCCCGGCGATATATATAAGAAAAAACAAAGAGATAAAGGTACGACATTTTGTTCGTCAGATTCGTTCCACATCAAATGATTATTAGTAGGACAAAAAAAAGGAATGTAAATGCAAGTGTTAAAATTCATGAGATACCTCCATATCTGATAAGATGATGATATGATGATGATGATAGTAATAGAAAAAAAAATAAGAATAAAACCCTTCAAAACACACGCACACACATCACGTCCATAAAACCGTCATCACCCCAACTTGCCTGTTTATAGAAAAAAAAACCACCAGAAAAAAAAGTAATAGGAGAACAATAATAGAAAAAGAAAACCTGATAAACTCAAAAAGAACGAAGGATGAAGTACACAAGTCGCATTAGCTCCAAACGGACATGTCACTTCCCCAAATGTTTAGCCAGCCACGAGTATTAGTATTAGTGGTGGTAAAACTCTCAAACCCATTATTTTTTTCATTAACCACATTCAAGCCATTATTAAGCCCAAATCTGGATTTCTGTAGTGGCTCAAGACCATAAGCCGTAGTTGGCAAAGTAGTTAAATTACTCTGCAAATCATACTCATTGACAGAAGTGTATGAGGAAGTAGACCCAGCACCAGAAGAGATTGATGAGGACAAGTTCAACGAGAACCCATCAAATTTGCTTCCATTCGAAGATACGTTCTGTAGAGAGCCACCAATACCCTCGACAAAACTGTCTGGAGAATGAGCAACAACAGAACCAGCAGAGATGCCATACAGAGATTGTTGCTGTTGCTGCTGGAGTGTCTGGTGAGCTATCTGTGGCGGTTGGACTTGTGTGACCTGTGGGGTCTGCTGGTAGACAACCTGCTGTTTTGGCTGTTGGGCCATAACTGGCTGCGAATGCAGCATTTGGCCGTACACCGGCTGTTGGAACAACGGTTGTGGTGACACACGATTCTGGTGATGAAGGGGCTTAGCACCGTAACCACCAGTAGCACCAGTGTTGTAGTACATCTGGTTGTTGACGCTGTTCAAATGGTTCTGGTTTTGGTTCTGGTTCTGGTGGTATAAGCGGTGCTGGGTACGGCCACCAAACTTCGTATTGTTGGAGTTGTACTGGTGATGATGAGTTTGCTTTCTATAGCGGTACTCGAACAAAGCCTTGTCGATTTCTGTGGTGGGGGATGTTAGTAAAGGTGCCCTGGGCATATATAAAAGGAACAGCGACGACTCGAAACCCAAAACAACGTACCGTCGAGCTGGGAGGAAAACGGAGTGATGATCATCTCACGCTTGGTGCCCTGCTGGAGAGAGTGAGCATTCATAATATAGCGGATAGGCTTGTTTTTATTTTAGAGACAGTGCAATATCTCTTTGATCTTTTAAGGTTGTCTGTGTGTGTGTGGAGTGAGTGCCTTTCTTGATCTAAAAGTCGTAGGGGGGGGGGGGAAACTGTGCGCGAATTCTGGAAAGCTCCGTCTCGGTGGGCTTCCCCGGCAACCCCATAAAAAAAGAAAAACACAAAAAAAGAAGGGAAAAAAGTCTCGAGAAACATCCTAATTTGGAATATTACTGTTTTAGGCATGACATATGTGAAAGATTACGTCACTTGGAAGAAGATATAGATTTGTGGTGTTCGGGTGTTTGGTATGAAAGCTCTCTTACTTCAACTTATCTACAGTAAATGAGCATAAAAACATCATTTCCATGCGATTATTCGAGAAACTTAGCGTCTCTTGTTCTTCGGCTTGACCTCCTCGTCCTTGGTTGGGTGAAGTCTGATCAAGTTTGGTTGTTGGGGTGTGTTGAATTGGTGGCCCTTGCTCCAGTCATAGGAGACTGCAACTGCATATATGGAACCATTTCTATTGAAAGCAGCACAGCTGATTGGGCCTCCAAGTGAAGGGAACCCCTTAAGTCTGTGCTTGGAGTCCTTGTCCCAGAAGTGGAAGGAGCCATCAGAACCAGCAGTGGCAAACGTACCGTGGATAGGATGAGCTGCGATGGAGTTCAATGTGTAGATGTGATTCTCTGTACGACCACCCTTATTCTCACTGCGACGATGACACTTGAAAGTGAATCCATAGTTGGACTGCTCTGTTGGATCAATATATTGGAAGGCACATCTTCCCTCGATGGAACCCAGTGCATAGCCGTTACCTGTTGGGTAGCATGCGATGGATCTTGTTTGCCATTTCAACGGGGACATGACGGTTTTAGAGATTTGCTGTGGGTTATTGAGGTCAATGATGCAGACGTGTCTCTCTGCTGTTCCAACGACCAGGAGCTTCTGTGATGAGTCCATGGCGTACACTCTTTCGGGTAATTGTATTGTGGCAATTGGGTTTGGTGTTCTCGTGTCCCAGTACTTTAGAGTCTTGTCCCATGATCCTGAGACAACACAGGGCGTGTTAGCAGGACCACATTCAACAAATCTAACACTTCTAACAGGTGCATCGTGGGCACCAATCTGCTGGGCCTGGCCACTCTGGATGTCGTATAACTTGACCTGTCTATCACAACCACCAGATATCACCTTGGTTCCATCAGCAGTCCATCTAGTTGTTAACACTGGCGCATCATGCTCAAACATAGCACGTCCTTCAACAGCTCCAGTAGCAGATATCTCGTAGATACGGACTTTTTTATCCCATGAGGCCACAGAGAATAATTCAGCTTGTGGGGAAAACGCCAAATCACTGATCGAGTCCTCAGGAGGATTTGGAACGATGATGTCGTTGGCCAAGTCAGCCTCTGTGCCCTGTGTGGCATTGGCAGTTGATGCCGCTGTTTTACCAAAGAAAGACATGATGCTCCTTTCTTATTATAAAGATCAAAATGAATTTTCAGCACAGGGAATGGCTTTGATGGTAATTTTGTCTTGTTTTTATACTTTCTTTTTACATTTTGTTGTTGTTGTTTGTTTTTCGTTGTAGGAAATTTTTGGGCGCTGGCGATCAAGAGGATAACACACCCGGACACCGCAAGGCATCAGATAACCGTACATCAACTTTTGGGCTTTAAATTCCTAGCTTTTTATCAGTTTTTAGTTATCAGACCCAGTTCTCCAGAGACATTGACTGCTGAAAATGTCGGAAGCCATTAATACTGGAAGTGGGGTAGATAACCATGAGAGCAACGAGCATCCCCAGCAGCTTCCAGAGCTCACACTAGCGAACCTTTGGGGCGATCTGAAGTTATTAGTGTGGTCTCTTCTCTTTGACTCGGACTTCAACGTCTTTGTCATTCCAGTTCTTGTCTGTGTGGAATCAGTGGCTTGCAAAGCGATTACAGCCAAGGTCCCATACACCAACATCGACTATACCGCTTACATGGAGCAAATAAAGATTATTCAGAGTGGAGAGCTGAACTATGACCATATCTCAGGCGGCACTGGACCACTTGTCTACCCAGCTGGCCATGTCTGGATCTACAGCTTTCTTTATTGGTTGACTCAGGATGAGAAGTTCCTTGATGTTGGCCAATGGTTCTTTAGCTGGATGTATGTCTTCAATTTCACTTTTGTTTGTCTCATTTACTATAACTTGCAGACACCACCATGGGTACTTTACCTCTTGCCCATCTCCAAAAGACTTCATTCCATCTACATCCTACGACTGTTTAATGACTGCTTCACAACATTCTATGCTGTTCTAACTGTACTCACGTTGCAATATGCTGGGATGTTTAAGAAGTCAAAGAAGGGACTCTCGAGCTCATTGACGAACTTCGTTGCCCCACTCTTCTACGCCATTGCCATCTCCATCAAGATGAATGCACTTTTGTACATGCCAGGCTTCCTGCTTGTGAGTTATTTCCTCAATGATGAAGTCTTCATCTCATTGCTGAAACCACTGTGTGTTATAGTTGCTGTTAACGTCGGTTTGGCTTACCCATTCCTTTTCAATGGTGGCATTATCAGAAATGCATATTTTGCCGGTGCATTCAATTTCAAGAGAAAATTCCTCTTCAAATGGACAGTAAACTGGAGATTCATCGGAGAGGAGATTTTCAATGACGACAGATTCCACAAAGTGCTTCTCTGTGCCCAGGTCTCTCTGCTGTTATTCTTCCTCTTCACCAAATGGGCTTCTCCAAGGGTCACAGGTAAACCATTAACGTACCTCATTAGGGATGGGTTCTACATCACCAATGCCACGATTTCTCCTTCCAATATTATATCAAACTCAGTGATTGGATCAAGATACATTGCTGGTGTACTTATGGGATCAAATTTCATTGGCGTGGTCTGCTCCAGAAGCTTACACTACCAGTTCTTATCATGGTACGCTTGGACTTTCCCATACTTGATCTTCTCAAGTGGTGTAAACGCTGTCGTTGCAGCATTGGTCGCAGCTGCACACGAGTGGTGTTGGAATGTTTATCCATCTACTTTTGAGAGCTCCCTAACACTCCTCATTATCAACCTTGCTGTTTTGGTGGGATACTGGTTGTCCACAGATGTGCCGTCTCCAAAGGTGGATGACTGGAAGAAGGATCACTAGTAGTAACTACAACAATGGTGAGACCCCAAACTAGACGTATAATTGCGTGATGTTTTGAGGAATATAGAACGTAGAAAAAGATAACGAGAAGCCCAAGACATTAAAACACAATAACAAGAAAAGTAAAACCAAAGCCATACAACTTATAACACAAACGAGTAAAAGTAATTGGAGGGAAGGGAGAACATCCACCAGAAACACGGTGCGTCCAATATTTCAGTAAAAACTCCAACAAAAGAAGAACACACCAGGGAAAAATATAGAAGAGGGCGAAAGATGAACAGCTACTAACATTCAAGCGTAAACCAAAGGAAACAAGCCAAAATAACAGAAGGAGGTTGAAAAGAAGAAAAGAAGAAGAGAAGAAAGAAAGAAACCAACAACAAACAAACCACATAACAAACCCCATAAGAGCATTGAAACATAAACAAAAAAACAAACAACCCCTTACTCTGTAGCTTCAACACTGTCGCGCCAGTAACTGTCAAATGTCAAATCTCCACCATCTGTATTCAAGAATGTTTCCAGATTGAAATTACCGTCACCTCCTATATCATTAGAGAAGTCACCCAGGGAAAAATCGGTGTACAAGTCTGGACCCATCGATTGGACACCATGCATGGCTTGCGCACCAGAGAGAAGTTCATCTTGTGGGAAGCCCAGTTGGTCTTCTGTCTTCAACTGCTCAGCAGTCGTTATCATGGCGTCACTGTTGGAGTTTATGGCGTTTTCGGAGTTTGGTGGGGTCAGTTGTGATGAGTTCGAGGGGGAGTCAGCCTCCTTGTGGTCTTTGCTTAGTTTATGAGGTGGAATGGTACCAGCAGCAGTGATACCGTTTTTAGATGAGCTTGAAGATCCATTGACAAGGGATGTTGGTGGAATTGGTGTCAGTGGTGTTGTTGGTGTTGGTGGTTCAGACTTGTTAGTAGCGGAAGAAGCGCCCTTCTTGATTGCTTTTCTTCTGGTAGCAGAAGAGACAGACTTCTTACGACTACCATTGCCAGTTGACGGAGAAGCGGCACCAATGGCAGATATCACTGCAGGAGACTCACTTGTTGGTGCTGGAGTGTTTTTTGTCTTCTTTGGTGGAGGCATACTCTTTGGCGACACCTTGTCCTTCTTCAAGTCTGCAGCACTGTTCTTCCTAGACACACTCAACAACTTCTTGTTCTCCCTTTCCAACAACAATAGTTGCACCTGATAGTCGTGCAGAGCACTTGATCCACCATTTGCAGAGCCTGAATCCTTATCAGTTTGGTTAACGAGTGGAGATGGTATATTCGTGCTGCTATTACTGTTCTTCGTCTGTGTCAAAGGAGATGGATGATTGCTGGTATTGCCATTAAGAGGAGAGCCCGAGAGTGGTGAGTTCTTGTTGGATGATCCTGCCAACTTTTGTTTTTTGTTAGGACTAGCGCCACCTTTCTGGGAGCCATTAGCACCTGGAGTTGGAGCCTGTTGTCCTGGGCGGCCATGTTGACCATATGGAGGACGACTGGCAGTAGGAATAGGGGCATTAAATCCCTGTGGATGTTGCTGCTGCTGCTGCCGCTGTTGTTGCATCTGAACAAATTGTTGTTGTCGCAACTGATTCATCTGGAACTGGGCCTGTTGAACCCTAGCAAAGTTTGGAGGCATCATACCCATGGAAGGAGGCATGGCTCCTCTCGTGTGACCGGCATAGAGTTGGTTCTGCTGTTGTTGGAAATGTTGTTGAACCTCCTGTTGTTGCTGAGAGGGTTGAAGTGCTTGACGTGGACCCATGATGAAAGAACCATCCGGTTGCTGTTGACCCATGGCACCTGGTTGCTGACCATTGAATGTTCCTATGCTAGCGGTCTCAATCGGCTGCTGGTACTGACCGTACTGTGCTGGGAAGGGCTGTTGAACTGGTAAGCGCTGATGATGTGCAATTGGAGTCGGACCCGACGCAGCGCCTCCCGGTATCGGTGCGTTTCCCGTGGTCCCATTGGGCATAGGGCCATTATGTTGAATGATACCACTCGGCTGAGGTGTTGGCTGAGGTGTTGGAGCACCCACAGTAGCTGGTGTGACACCAGATTGTGGATGCGTTTGTGGATGTTGTTGATGAGCCTGAGACTGTGCTTGGTGTGGATGAGGGTGCGGCGAGTGGGAACTCTGTTGCTGCTGTTGCTGGTGATAGTATTGTTGTTGTAATAAGAATTGTTGTTGCTGCTGCTGCTGCTGCTGTTGTTGTTGTTGTTGTTGTTGTTGTTGTTGTTGATGATGCTGTGGATGGAGACCAGCAGCGGCAGCAGCTTGAGCATGAGCAGCATGGAAAGTCGAGTTGTGCAGGGCGTGCTCCTTGTGCTGTCTCAGCAACTGCATCTGGTAGTACTGTTGAGCGTTCTCAGAGCCACCACGGTGAGTTCTAGCATTGAATACATCCCAGAATATTTGCCACCACTCGTAGAGAAAGCCCTGGGGAGCATCAAGCGAGATGGCGAGTGGTAAAAGTTCCTTCTGAGATGGGCGCTTGACTGGCTTTGTTGTTGGAGATCCAGTCGGGATGTCAGCCTCCTTGATGAAGCTCAGCGCCGTTTGGGACAGCGATGATTTGATGAGGAAGTCGTAGACGTAGGCGTTCAACAGCTGTTTGGAGTTTGTTGACTTGAGGTCGTTAACAAAGCGATGCTGTTGAGCATTTCCAGGAAGACCGGCACCTCCAGGGGCGCCCATGTTAGCGCCCGGCGGTTGGTTGTTCATTTGATTAGCAGTTTGTGTTCTTTTGTGGAAACGAGTGGTTTGGAAAGATAACTGTGAATAAGGCCCTTTCTAGCTGAAGTGCTTGCTCAATGAATTGTGTGGATTTGGCAAATGTCTGGACGTAACTGAGATTAAAGTGGGCAGAGCACGGCTGTCAGCCTTCTCAAAACCACAACAACTTCAGGAAAGTGTGAATGTGTGTGTGTGTGTTGTCTGTGTGGAGACAATCTATGAGAAAAAACAGATGAATGAACAATAAGAAATGTTGATACTAGAGGGGTAAAAGCGGCCAGCGCTGTTAGAATATCCTAGCTGGTTCTGTTTGATTTCAATTCCCACTGTGTACGCGCGCCCAGGAGCAGTTTTTGACGGGATAGTGTCGTCTTCTTCTGGTCTATGCTTGGAAACAATCAGTGCGTAGTTGACTTGGTTAGCAGACTGTTGCTATCACTACTTTCAAACTGTTCTTTTGCCAAGGAGTTGCTGCAGGATAAGTGATGGGCTGCGTTGAGCGTCTGGAGAGAGGGAGTTTGGTGCTTTCAGGTGGCAGGGAATTTCCCTGTTGATCCCAAAGCTCGGAAAAGGTCGCGCATTTCTTTTTGTTAGTCGAACTTTTTTTCTTTCTTTTTTTCGAGGTGAATTATTATAAAACTCGCCTGGTTCACACACGCACAGAGACACTCCGTCTCAGCTATTGAGACCCTGTTCTGTGAGGGGAGGGGCACAAAACTCTGATGAGATAAGGAGGGTTCTTTCTCTCGGGTGTCACAGAGAGTTTGTCCCATATTATGACAAACTGGGAACTTCCGCAGGATTTGTCTTGCTAATTGAGCTGCTGGCTTTTCCTGTTAGTGACAGCCTGCCATTGTTCAGTCTATTGTCTGTCCCCCTGCTTATGAGCGCACCTAAATCACGTCACACTGGTTTAGTACTACACAAGGACGAAGGTGTTTTTATTCACTCAAGAGCGTTTAGTGGATACCATAGAGCAAACCTCCTTGCTTCCTCTATTGACAGCAGCCAAATGATATAAATATATATATCTATATACACGAAAAATCATAGTCTACTCGAACTGCCCCCTTGCGTCTGCTGAGTACACCTGCACACCTTGTTGTACAGAGCATGCAATAATAGTTAACGATCCCACACGACGGGTAAAACTAGGGGGAGCGCCACACAACCAATGTCAGGGTTTCCACCCTGTGAAGTATAAAGGCAGCCCTTCTCTCCAGAATTTGTTCTGCTACTCCCACTTGAGGAAAGTGAAACCTTGCGCCAAACAGGCCGGGTAACCCCATTTAAACATGAAGGTAGCATCATTGGGAAGTTGTTCGCGAAAGAATTTAAAACAATGTCGCGGGGGGGGGTGCATGGCTTCTCTCCAATCAGAGAGCACACAGAAACAAAATCTCACTTGGTGATGAATTCTCACATGATAGCAATAGAAGAATCATATAAACGTAGAGCATAACAGCCTTAACCTGACAGAACAAACAGTTGCACATACCTATCCCCCACCTCATACCTGAGAAACACTCCCCTATTGAAGTGTTATCTTATCACCTACCCCTAAAACAAAAAAACGCTCCTGTCAAACTGCGGTCTAACAAACTATCGCGGTCCGGTTCCTGAGTCGCCGTGCCGAAGGATCTACATTTTTATGCGGGCGCGCATTGTGGCGGGAAATGTTGATAGGGGTGAGTTTTGACTATAGTGTCTCTTCGGGAAGTGGGGATCAGGGAGAGTAATTTAGCTTGTTGAATAAGTGTGTACTGTCAGGTACTTCTCGTAGGAAGAGCTTAGTTGTCTTTTCTTTTCTGTTCTTTTCTATTCATTACGCATTTACTATGAACATAAAACTGTCCGCTCTGCGCCCTTATACCCTTTCGTTATTGACTCACCTCGCTAAACTTTGACAGCGCTACATATGCCGGTTTATTAAGATATACACAATGCATTTTTTAGAAGATTTCTATATATATTAGGTGTCAAATGCCCTCAACTACCTTTGTAATATCCTTCAGTGTCATTAACCCCACAAAGAGCCCGTCTTTACAGAACAACACAAATCTTGGCTTCATCTTAAAGAACACCTCAACTAGCGATGGGAGTGGTATGTCTGGACTCAGAACAATATGATCAAACTCAACAAGATGCGAGAGTCTGTAGATGCGGTTATGTGGATCTGAAGTGACCGGGGTGAAACTGACTAGTCTCTGTGGAGTGTAGTGTTCCGATGCATGAATCTTGATGTACTCAGTCTGCAAGTCTGCCAAGCTTATCCAACCAAGGAGGTAAGGCCTCTGCCGACTTTCCAAGATAGGAACACCTTGGTATGGAAGGTCAAGAATCTTCTCCAGTTCACCAACAGATATACGATCCTCCAAATAGATCGCCTCGATGTCCGTAGACGGTTTGAAAAACTGTTCAGATTTGGTTAATGGTAATGGTCTGTTAACCTCCATCAGGTAAGGGTACCCAAAAAACTTGATCCACTGGTCATAACAGTTTAGTCTTTCGTACTTGTCATTGGTCCAGCGGGCAACAATGACTGTGATCATGATGGGCAATACGTACGACAAAGCACCTGTCAACTCAAATACCGTCACGACAACCCAAACAGTCATCTTCGTCGTACCGGCAAGGAAGGCAGCAGATCCAACTACTGCATAAGCACCCGGAGAGATACAAATCTCAGGTTGGTTCTGGCACATATCGGAAAGCATCGGGGAAGCCATTTGGATCTTCTCCAAGACAATTCCAAGAACTCGACCAAATATAGCACCAACAGCTAATGAAGGCATCAGGACACCAGCTGGAAGAATTGTACCGAATGTGTATGCAGTCAAAAGAGTGGCAACAACACCACTTGTGATGAGAAGCGCAATTGTGTATCCACTGGTAGCTGAACAGAGACCACCAATAACGTCCTCATCGACACCATCACAATCCTGATACATTCTCTTCACTAGTGTCGTAAGTGGCAACTTCGGAAAGACTAATGGGTAACAGACCACTGATGTAACAAGTGCAAGAGTCATTAGCTCCAGTACCTCAGCCTTGAATCCCTTAGAGGTAATAAGTTGCTGTCTTAAATGTGCAAACCGCATGTTGAACTTACTGAAAATCATACCATAGAGACCACCACAGACACCAAGAACAACAAATCCCGGGATTTCCAAACCAAGCCATTGGTTTTTCATGTCAACAAACACATTAATACCTTCTTTGAATGTATTCAGAACAACGGTACCAGCCATTGCACAGAAAAAGGATGTCCACATCTTGTCACTTGGATTGAAGTATGACGTAAGCTGTTCTAAAGTGAAGATGACTCCGGATATTGGAGCGTTGAAGGCCACAGATATACCAGCAGCCGTAGCAGCCACAAACAACTCACGGCGTTTGGCCTCGTTATCATCTAATAAAGGAAATAATCTGATGAGCATGTCGGCACAGCAGCATGCAATGTGAACTAGCGGTCCTTCTTTACCGATCCAGAGATTAGCACTTACACCCAATGCAAGACCAAACAACTTTTTCAGCATAGTTCTGTCTGATAAGAAATCGTCCAGAACTACACCACTGATAATGGTCTTCACCTCAGAGATACCAGATGTTCTCACAAACGGTGCATCCTTGACCACATAAGCTGCACCGAGTGCTAATACGAGGGAAGTAGCAATGAACACAAAGTAGTTGTACAAGAAGCTTTCTGCTGCGTTGTTACCCACACCAATTACCTCGTTCCAGGAAGACCAGGCATCACAAGTGTCACCAGCTGCACCTGCGTTACCCATCTGGCAGCATCTCCCCTTTGTCATGTGGAACCCACTACGGCAAACACCATCCTTCAAATCTGAAATCCATTCGTAACTGTAATCCAACGAACTTGTCAAGACACCAATCAAGACACCTGTACCAATTATAACGATCCATCGTGAGGACTTACGGATAAATGAGTTCCATCTAGATAAGTCAGCGGCAACAATCTTAATCTCTTTGTCTCGATCATACTCATGGGCCCAATCAATAGAGTCAAGGTGCCTGTATGTCTTGGAGTGTAGTGACGTTGTGTGTAGAGATGTCGGATCACTAGCAGCGTTATAGTGGATGATGGGTATACCATCCCACCTCGTATCGGACATTGAGTTGTAGTCATTCATTGACTGTTGATCTCATTGACACAAAACACCCCTTTATGAGAAAAGGTCTTTTCAAGCTATGACAAATGGGAGACGTGAGGGGCGCGACTACACGTTAATTACGATACGTTACACTAGATTTCTGTTACTGGGAAGCTTAGACCAACTTCGCGAAATTCCACTAAAACCCAAACACCAAGCCATATCAACGACCCAAACCAGCAGCATCTTATCAGCGCGTACGGGTTGTTCAAAGCATAAAGAATCAGCTTGATAACTCCGATCCCAATCACAATCTCTACTTGTACTCAAGCTTGCAGGGTGATCAGACGACTCACTAGGAAAGTGATTCCTTATGCTGATGAAAGACGCTGACTCCAATGCTCGCTATGAGTCACTGAATAATTCAATAGACAACTCGTCAACTCAGCCGGAATCTTCTCCGCGCGTCTTACTACAATTTGGACCATTGACTCTGGATGTGACACAGTTACGCTACTCATCTTTCTTGTCGTTAGGGGTAGCATTACTCTGGCCTTGGAACTGTTTTCTGTCAGCCTCAGGCTACTTTATCTCCAAGTTTGGTGCCGATTCTCCACTGGGTAAGAACTACTCATCCACTATGATGACTGTATCCACGCTAACAAGTCTGTGCTTCAACTCTGTATTATCAGCACGGCAGAATGTAAACTACTCCAAGCGAATCTTAAAGGGAAATACGCTGAACTTTGTCATCTTCCTACTCCTTGCATTGATTGAGTTTATCGATCCGTCGCTCCACAGCACATCATATTTTGCATTCACCATGCTTCTCGTCTGTCTGAGTTCACTGGGAACAGCACTACAACAAAATGGTTGTATGGCTCTAGCCAATGTTCGTGGTTCAGAGTATGCACAAGCGGTCATGGTGGGCCAGGCAATTGCTGGTGTTTTGCCAGCGTTGTCGTTGATGATTTCCGAGTTGATTTATGCTGATAATACTGAGAAGAGCTCTGCTAGTATTGTTGTTTATTTTGCCGCTACCAGCTTGATTACCTTACTTGCTGGTGTCCTGTTCACTGTTACTTATAAAATTGATGGCGAACCAGGCCTTGAGGCTGTTTCTGACGAAGAAGAGACTCCGTCGTCAACCGGTATCTCGACTGAGTACGTGCCATTTATGACACTGTTCCGTAAGTTGAAGTACATTGTGATATCTATCGTCATGGCTTTTGTTGTTACTTTGATTTTCCCCATCTTTGCATCCAACGTTACTTCTGTGAACACAGAATGGAGTCTTACAGATGATGCAATATTTATTCCACTGGCCTTCCTCGTGTGGAACATTGGAGACCTTGCGGGCCGTGTCGCATGTGGAAACGAGAAGCTACTCATTACCAATGATATAAAGCTCTTCTTATACTCTATTGGGAGATTCGTGTTCATCCCATTGCTGTTGATGTGTAACCTTGATAGCAGGAAGGGGAGCGCAGTGATTAAATCTGATGTGTTCTATTTGCTAATCCAGTTCCTTTTTGGTTTCACCAACGGTCACATTCTTAGCTGCTGCTTTATGAATGTTGGTTCTTACGTTGCTGACCATGAAAAAGAAGCTGCTGGTGGCTTTAGTACGGTGTTCCTTAGCACTGGTCTTCTTCTTGGGAGTGTGTTCAGTTACCTGTTTGTACCGCTTGTTGGCTAGCTGTTTGATTAGTTTCTCAGATTATTAACTCTTTCCCTTTTTATAATTCCTAGGAGTGAATAAATACGATATACTAATCCCCTGACACTTATTGGATAACAAGTAATTTAAAATTAGAGTACTGCGAACTGAAAGTTGTGTATGGGTGGGAGATGAGATGAGCTCGCGCCAAAAGCCCATCTTCAGCAAAAAATTGAGACTTTAGACGCGTCACTCTTCTTTGTATACACAACATCAACAAAGAGCTAACATACGGCGTCTGAACTGGGCGGCCAACTACGAAGATGGCCAACAGCAAGAAAAGGTCCTCCATCGGGAGTCCTGTGATCATCAACACTTTGGGGTATGTCCATTGTAATAACCATGAGGCGCCTCACTCCGAAGCTGGGCAGTTTCTAAAGAAGCATATACTAACAGGTTATCTCAGGAGCAAGGGCAAGAAAACCACAGGGAAAGACACACCGTCTAAACCATCACGAGGAGAGATTGGATCAGACCAGTACCTGCTTTTAAGCTCCTCACCACGCGTCCGCCGTGCGGATGCAATTAAGACAAGTCGAATATCGAACAAGCGGGAGGGAGAGAATGTCTGGGACAGCAGTATGACGGACCTTAAACCGGCCGTTGGACACTACAAACAGAAGCACAGTGTGCGGTCACTTACCACAGGGAAGACACATGACCTTGATGACTCGGAAGCATTCAGTGATACGGAAGCGAACGATCTCGTTATTACCAAGAAGAACGAAGTTCTCGAAATCAACGACCTCAACAGAAGGACTGATCTCTCTGACTACAAGATGATCGAAGTACCACTCGAGGAAGCGATATTTGGAGATAAAGCAGATGTATTATATTGGGAGAATGGTCGAATAACACTGAAACTGATATTGGGGAATGATGTGCTTGAAATCAGACAGGGAGAGAAGTCATGCACTATGAAACTTGAAACCATTGCTGATGTGTTTTATACGGAGACACGCTTCCACATGAAGCTCAACGGGCGTGTACAGTGGTTCTCAGGCCACGTTCAGTCAGTACAACTCAAAGTAAGCAAGAACAACCGTTCAAATTTGCTAAGGGTGTGGAGGGCAATCCTCCATGATCACACCCGCATCATCGAATCAAATGAGATGGCACTCAACAAGATGACTCAGAAGAAGGCACCCTCCTTCATAGGCAAATCTTTCTCATCATTGTCCAAGGGAAGGAATTACCCAAATCCTCGTCTCTCGACTCCTAACAAAATCAAATTGATCGATCCGTTGTCATCACTATCTGTATCGGACCCCACTCCTCCAAGCAAGTTCTATCGTCCTGCTGATACCACACCTATTGAAAGAACTGAACCCAGCCCAGAATCTTCATCATTGAATCGGAGGATGTTAACCAGATCGTCAACGAAGACCAATGGAGATGAACCAATACTGATTGATGACTCTGTCATTACTCCAGCCAGAAAGTCTAGAAGCAGAGAGCCTCCATTTGTTCCCGCTTTGAAGTACAATTTCAAGGACTCGAGATTCGTGATCAAGGATTCTGATTATAGATGTTTAGACTCGAAGAAATGGGTTAATGATACGCTGATTGATTTTTTCGTCAAATTATACACAGAGGAGGCCGAAAAAGCAGGCAAATTGGACCCAAACGACTACCACGTGTTTTCTACATTCTTCTTTTCCAAGCTCACCTCATCAACTGATTACTATGAGAACATTAAAAGATGGCTTACGAAGGTCGATCTATGGAGGAAGGAATTTGCCATCATTCCCATCAACGAAGCTCTCCACTGGTACGGCTGTATTCTCTACAACGTCAAGGGCCTCTTGACCGAGAGTGAAGTATGCACTGTCTACGTGTTTGACTCTTTGACTCAAAAGCATGATGCCATTCTCAGGCCTATGCGGTCATTCCTCATTTCTTACTTTAAGGACAAGAAGGGCATTGATGTTGATCCGTCAAGAATCAAGTATAAAGCTGCTGCTGTTCCGAGACAGCCAAACTTCAACGATTGTGGTATTCATGTGATGTTCAATATTTACAAGTTCTTGGAAAAGCCTGAAACTTGTTTGGGAATTTGGGACTCAAGCGACTCCAACAAGAGGATTGTTGGTGCCTTCTTCAAGGTGAGTCAGCTTCAATCATGGAGAGTAAAGTCGAGACAACTTTTAAGGGACTTGCAGAAACAGATGGTTGAGGCTGAAGGGTATGTGCCTGAAGAGCCTAAGCAAGATGAACTGCCGCAGGAGGATGACGAGGATGATGATGATGACATTATGTGGATTGATGCAGAAGATTTCAAGAAGTTCGAGAAATCTGATTCCAAGAAGAACTCTTCAACTCCATCTAAGAGCAACTCTACAGAGGGTTATGCTACTCCAAATGGAACACCGCCACCGATTTCAGGTCCGAATCCTCCAGCAGAGAGACACACGGAAGACAAGAGCTCTTCTGACCAAAGCTTTGAGGCTACACAACAAGATATGATCCACACTTCCAATGGCTTGACACATCTGAATGACAAACTCAACTCACAAGAACTTGATAAAGAAGGAAGGTCCGAAGTTTCCGAAATGAGGGGTGCCACGCCTTCAGCTCAAGATTCTCAGAGCGGTGTCCAAGAGTCAACTTCGCAGAGACTCAAGAGAACGACAAACTCTGATAGACTTGTTGGTCCTTCTGGTGACCATAACACCGAGATTGATGTTGAGAGGAAGTTCAAGTCATCACCACCCATTCTTCAGGCCGAGAACTCACAACTTCGGAGTAGCAATGTTGATAGGAAACGTTCTATTGAGGCTGTTGTACCAACTCATGCCCACAAAGACCCTGTTATTGATGTTTCCGACTCTGAGGAAGAACAGTCGACATCTGGAGATATCATCGCGGACGAGGATTCCCCAAAGGAGTTATTGGCAAAAACCCGGAGAGGACAAAGGCTTGCTACTTCCTTTAGTTCTGCTGCTGATTTGGAGCGCGTTGCTGATGGTGTTAAGAAGAAGCTAAAGACGAACGAGAACCAAATTATAGATGGCTCAGAGCTGCTCAAACATGAAGTGATATCCCCAGTGAAGATCTCGAAACTTACTGATTTTTTGACTAGTGCTGATAAGCTTTCTGAGAAGTCCAATTTGCCTCCTAGTGACGAGAAACCGATCACGGATGACCTACTTATGCGCCGCTATCTGCTTAAGAAGAGATCACTTGATGACTCCCAGAGCTCAGGGTCCTCAAAGTCTTTACCGTCCGGCACGGTGAAAAGTAGTGACAGCCTGGCTAATGGAAAGGGTATGAACAAAAAGAGAAATGCTCGTTATTAATGCCTATATACGAATGATTATGAACAATTGCATCCGAGTCTATAACTTGTAAACAGCTCTCCTATCTCATCATCGAGTCGCTCTTTAAGGTAATATTCGCGAATTCGGAGCTGAATCGGCTTTGGCGTAATATATTGATTTGTAAAGGGTCATTCTTCCCTATTTAGTCTTCCTACAACTCTGGAACGTCTTAATAAAGACGCCCTTATCGTTATTTAACCCAAACTATACACAAACAAACACCTCGACATGATGATGCTCAGAAATTACTCTAAGTTGATTCTACCAGCTGTCACAAACAGTGTGCGGGCAAGGGCTCCGGCATGTGCCTATCTTCTCCTAAGCTCTCCGTATTCAACACAGGCCTCAGAGACTAAAAGGACAAGAAGCCCCACATCGTTATCTAATACTGCAAAGACATTTGGAAACAAACCTCAACTTAAACTAAACATTATTGGCAAGAAGTACGCTGATGATGGTAAGCTGCTAGTACTTGACATCTCTGACAGAGCAATCGAGAAGCTGAACAACATTAGACAGGAGGAGAACAACTCAGATGTGGCACTGCGTATTAGTGTGGAGAGTGGAGGATGTCACGGGTTTCAATACAACCTGGAACTTAGTGATATGAAATCAAAGACAGAAGACGACTGTGTATTTGAGAAAGGTGGGGCTCGTGTAATCATTGATGACTCTTCCTTAAGCATTCTAAGGGAGAGTACTATTGACTACACTACAGAGCTGATTGGAAGTATGTTCAAGGTTGTGGATAGTCCATACATGGCTTCGAGCTGTGGCTGTGGATCCAGTTTCGACTTTGACTTCTCCAAGCTGTCATGACAATATCATATGCATTATATGATGGGCACCAAGTTGTGCAGGGTGCACTTCCAAGTTGTTTATTTCTATGATACGAATCTCATATATGCTTATAATTTCTTAAGGTTGTCCTTGTAGAAGATCCACCATTGTGGCTGATTGTTAGTTGAGGTCCTCCGTTTTCTCCCTCCACGTAGAAGTCTCAAGCCCGCGCCACCCTACAAAAAAATGGAGAAAACGCTGAAAATTCAGTTTCAAGGAGTTTGCAGTCCTTGATTCACTTTCCACCTAAAACTCATACAACGCAAGGGCTATTAGGGATTCTCATGGCCATCGTCCTTTGTGTTCGAAAGGGCAATCTAGATGATCGTATCACAGTTGCAGTATATGGAATACCCCTAGTAGCATGGAGTCTTTTCTCGTCTTTGTTTTCTCATTGGAGACTGGGACTTCGAACTAGCGGAGAGCAAGAACGTCACGTGATATAACGGGCTAGCAGTGTCATAAGGGCCGACTGGGGGAGATCAGTTCCCATGTTGGTAGTATAACACTGCAGATATAGATGAAGGTAAATACAATACTTACAACTTGCCAGAGTTTCTTTCAAGTCCGCTGTGGTAACCAGGGCAACGTAAAATCGCGAAAATTTGATAGGAGAACAAAAAGTAAACAAAAAGCGCGTACTTTCAAACCCAAGAAAGAGCTCTCGATAAAGAGTTTGCCTTCTCTCCAACAATAGTTTCGACAGCGGTTACGATCACATTTAACAAATAGGGGGATGTTTGCTCACACAGGGGACAAGCTACTTAGCATTGTAACGAGCTCCGCTTACGGTATGTGTGCTCTGAGTCTATCGCATTCGCACGATTCCATCGCTGGCTGGGCGGTAACATCTTCTTAGACTTGTGATTATTAACTAATGAACACCAATAGACAATGAGTACAAATGCTCCGTTATCAATGACTTAAAGGCACATATTAAACGGGACTTTGTTGATTTATCGGAAGTACAACGCTACTTTGAGGCTTTGAAGGTAGCCAACAAGTCCGACAATTACAAACTTGCCTCATTGGCCTTCAGCTCTACTTGCCACTTGATCAAAAGAGTAGGAATGCAGGACCCCAATGCACTCAGGGGACCATCCAAGATAGTACTCCCCATTTTGTTCAACAGACTGCTGGACCAAAAATCTGCTTTCCAGCAACAGGCGAAGGCTGCGCTTGAGACGTTTTGGCTTGCAACACCTACGATTGTTGAATCATTCATCAAGGACAACGCTTTGATCCACTCAAATTCTAGCATCAGAGCCGAGTCTATTGTGTTTCTTTCCGTGTTGATTGATCTGAACAAGAACTTTAACTTCTCCCCATTACTCCCCAACCTTGTCAATCTGCTCCGAGACGACTCCTCTGACGTTGTTAAGAACGTTGAGGTCCTTTTCCTGAAATATTACACCCTCAACAAAAGCAAACTGACTGATCTTTCAAAAGAGCTCAAGAATCAGAAGATTGATTCCAAGAGTGCCATAAGATTGTTGAAGGAAATTGATATCCCAGCTGCCAATGCATTCGCTGCTGATATCAGAGCTAGCACTACAACCTCAACACCCACAATTGACACGTTTTCCAACCTGTCAAAGACCAGGACAACTCGCACAATACCTCGTATCCCATTAAAGCATGCCACATCTGCGCCAGTTAGGCCAACGACATCATCATCAAGTGGAGTCAAGGACTTAGCCACTATATTATCCGAGGTCGCCACAGCCAAGCTTGATTCAACGTTGAAACCGATTTTGGTGAAGTCAGCCTCTGAGCTCAACCGGGAGGTCGAAACGCTTCTTCCTCCATTTTCTGGTAAAGAAACTGAACTAAACTGGGGCACTAGAGAGAAAAACATGATTACATTCAGACGTCTTGTTGTCGGAAATGCTGACCAATACCCACACGAACTTGTGTCCGCTACACGATTGCTTCAGGAAGGCATCAATAAGTCAATCCTGTCTTTGAGAACTACATTGTCCTCTAATGGTTGTCAGTTGGTAAAGGAGCTGTGCGCCTACTTATCAAAGCACTTGGACCCTATTGCTGAGAACATGTTTACACCATTGGCTACATTGACATCAGCCACTAAGAGAATTGCTTCTCTCAATGCGTTTGGATCTCTTTGTGTACTTTTGGTTAACACAAGCTTCAATAACAGACTCTTTAACCAATGCTACGGACTCTATCAAGACAAAAACATCCAGCCAAGACTTTACTCGGCTACTTTCCTTCAGATTTTTATTCTTAAGCATGGCACCAAGCTTGATCAGGCGAACTTGGAGACGATAACGAAATGGGTTTCCAAAGGTGTCTCTGATCCTAATACGACAGTCAGAGAAGCTATGAGAATAACGTTCTGGATTCTTCACACCAAGTTCCCAGATGTATCGGATGCTGTCTATGCGAAACAGGATACGAGTGTCAAAAAAGCACTTGAAAGATGCAAGCCAAAGGGTGTTGAAGGACCAGTATCAGCAACAACTGTACCAACCAACAAACCGGGGTTACCGCAATTCGAGAGAAAGAAGTCATCAGTGAGAGAGTTCATTGCAGCCAAACGAGACCGAAGATCGTTGTCAGGACCACAGCTGTCAGATCCATCATTGGATGCCAGTCACCATCATGAAGACACACCTGTCATTATTACAGAGTTGGGGAAACCATCAAGACTTGGAGTTCCACAACGTATTAGAGTTCCAAGCGCCGGGACAACACCAGTGACCACGCAACCACTTCCGAAGCAACTGTCAAAGGGTCAGAAACAGGAGTTTGAAAAACAAAGATGGTCATCAGCTTCCAGAGACGTTACCGCTGAGCTTACTAAGCCTGTTATGACACCTGAGGAGAAGGAGAATACCGAGCTTCTGTTGAGGATTGATGACATGAAAAAGAAGTTGAGCTCACCTCTGACCAGAGAACGCGTTGAGGGTCTTGAGACATTAGAAGCCATGCTCTCCTCGAAGAAACGACTTCCAGACTTGACACCAGTCATGGAGAAATTGATGATTCTTGATGCTCAGTTGTTGAAACCACTTTTGTCTACACCAGCGCTCTTTGATCTCTTGGATATCACACTAGCTGTCAAAGTACTTGCTGTTAACAAAGAAGGTGTCGACATTTTGCTTGAGAAGTTTGGCGATGTTGAAGTGGCAAACGGACTTGTGGCACTTATCCGTTCTTTGGAGAACATGCAGTTTGACAGTGCACCTTCTACTATGTTCCATGTGAAGAACAAGAGCTTACTCTTCGACTACTCTGTTCAAAACCTCTACAGAATAGTATCAGATGAACAAGCTCAGATCAATGAGACCCTGTTGAAAGATATTAATTCTGCTGTGTTCCCATTGTGCATTAGTGACTATCCGAGATATGACGAATTGATTGTTCAGCTTCATCAATTGAATGCTGAGGTCTTTGAGGCTGTCTTGAGCACAGGCAGTGGCTATGTGAAGGCTAAGGTCTCTGCGATTTTGGAGGAGTTCAAGGACGATATTGAGGAGAGGGTATTAGACCATACCATCCCGGTAGAACTCACAATGATCAATCCCTTCAACTCGAACTCTACTTCATTGACTCTTAAACATACTGGTACTGGGTCCATGAATGCTCACAAACCTGATGAGAAGACCGATTTTATGAGTGATATATTTGGTGACAGGGGCTCCAGGGAGCCTACCAAGCACTTCACATTTATTGGTCACAACAATGCCGTTCAAAGACACGAGGAACAGAATAGTGAGATGAATCGCAGTGATTCATCCATAGATGCTGAACCAATCCCGCTTCTGACACATGTCTCATCCAAAGAACCATCTCAAGAACCAGAATTGGTGAATCGTGGATCACCATTCTTAGATGACCGAATGGAGGATGATGATATTGAGAAAAGTGCAGACGACGCCACGAAGAATATTACATCACAGATTACCAGCTTTCATATTTCACCACAGAAGCAGGACGTCCGTCCACCATCCAGCAGAGAATCGCTGAATGAACTTATCATTAAGACTGATCCCATTTTCAACAAAACCAGGAAGCAAATCAAAATCTATGAGGATGCTCCATCGGAACTGCCTGGTGAAAGGCGGTTGTTTGATTATGAGATCTCAAGAGTTGAAATGATGTCAGACGAAGATGCCACTATTGCCCAGATACTTGGTCTTGTATCCAAGCTCAACAATGACCAGGTGACCGCCAAGGAGTTGAACTCCGTCATCAAAATTCTTCACCAAGCTGTGAGTAAGGAGGAAATAACTAGTTGGATGAAAGAGAGTGGATTCAGAACTGTGCTTGGAAGTGTTATCAACTACTTTAACTCTAGTGTCAACATTACTAGAGACTTGTGCTTTAAGGGATTGATTGTTTTGAAGGAACTCTTGATTATTGACGAGTTCTTGGGCACAGTTCTTAGCCTTTCTGAGATTGTTTCTATCTGGAATATTTTGATTATGGTTGTTGAGAACTTGAAGGACTATAGAAATGCTATCTACGTATCTCTTGAGGAGTTGGTTGATGATTTGGTAAAGATAGATGTTTCAGAGAGTAAGCGTGAGATACTGAAGAGCTGTTTGCTGAACCTGAGGGAGTCTGAAATGACGTTGACTACGTCTTTCCTCTTGTGCTCATTGACCAAGTGTATTGAACATGATAGTTTGAGCCTAGATCAGATCAAGGAGATTGATGGTGTTGTGTTCAAGTTCTTGACCGATGATGAAGTGGAAGTGAGAAGACTAACTATCATTACTTACTCCAAGTGCAAAAGAAAACTTCAACAGATCAACTCAAACTCGCAAATATCTAGGAATGATACTAAAAGAAAAGTGGACGACGTACGATCTGCTGAACATGCATACAATCAACTGTTTGCCAAGTTAAGTTTTCCTCAGAGGAAGTTGGTGGATTATTACTGTGATAACTGATGTTTTGAGTATGTATTAACGAAAAGGAAGTATTTTATTCAATTATAATACAATCAGAAGATGTATTTATGTAAGCAAAGCCATAGAAAGTTCAAGCTTTGAAGAAAAGGAGATGTTAGGGTCACCTTTTGAATAATGAAGTTTGGCGTGTAAATGAAGAGCCAGGCTTTTGAGCATTCCCAGTCCCAAGTCTTCTTGAAGAAGTGGGGACGGAGCCAATTTTCATATGACTGGACAATTTTTGAGCAAATTGTGCGGTTTGTGCCCTTCGCTTTGTAATTCTATTCGAGTGCGATTGAGGATGTGGAGCAAGAGGACTTTGCCCTTGAGGCAAGTGATGAGGAGATGCCCTAGAGAGGGGTAGCATGAATTCACGGGATCTCGAGTTGAGTGATGCACCACTGCTAACAGATCTGTTTGCTGACAAAACTGCTTGTCTATTGGAGGAGCGACTAGCTTGATCATGTGTCAAACGCCCGCCTGGAGTGAGGTCTTTCAAGATGTCTGTGGATTCTGCAAGCCTGCTCTTGAAGAGGTCCACTGTGGGTGGTTCTTCCTGATGAGGAGAGTACTGATATTGGTTGAATGAACCTAGCGCCTGCTTGTTAGAACTTTGTTTCACCAGTGCGACAAAAGATTTGGTGGCAGCTGTTTGGACCGGTGGCTGTTCATGTTCTTGTTCATACGAGTCGTTGGTGAGGTCAACAGTTGGAGGGGGGTAATTTTTGGTAGCACAGCCCTCTTGTTGGTGACTTCTGTAATGAGAATTCTGCTGTGATCTCAATCTTTGGTTTTCTTGTTCCAATCTCTTGATAGAGGTCTCCATATCCTTGATGTGTGCGATCTTATCTCTGGCCATCATTATCAATTCCTTCTGCTTGGTGACCTTATCGATGAGCTTCTCTATTGTTTTTTCTTGTTCACGACTCTTCTCCAGCAGATGAGTGCATTGGAACGCAACACTCTCAAAGAATATCTGTGCCTGTGTCTGTAGCGGGATGAAATATGAGCGAAGTTCGTCTGGGAGGTTTGCATCGACTTTGGTGATGGAGACTTGCTCGAGGTTACAGACAGGACATGTGATTCTGGTGGAGTTCAAGTAATGAGCGCTACTGATTCCAGCTTGAGCAGAGCGGTTAGTACAACTCGTACACTTCTTTGGAGAGTAATTAAAGGTATTGTTAGAGAGTACTCTTCTGAATGGCGTGATCTTCACAAACGACATGGGCACAGGTTGTCAAATAGAGCAGAGCGTTGGGTTTGCGGATGTGACAAAGGGAGCAGCCAATGAGCTCATTACGCGGGAGGTCCTTCAGCATGGTGAAATAAGAACTTAACCGCCGTGTTTGGTACCTTTTTTAAGGTTAAAATCTGATGAAACTTTTACTAAGACAAATTTAAATAAAAGTTACAGATCACCAATTATCACCAAAGCTCTCTTTAAATTGAAATGTAAACAAAAGTAAAATCTAAGACTTGGTGGACTAGTCTCTTGAGTCTTATTGTGTCTTCGTGACTTAGACTCTTTCTCCGGTATCGGAGCGAACAAAAGAAAAGTTAAGTCTTCACACCCCACCCTCGGTGCTCTGCGGTCCAGGACAAAATCGCTGGATCCTAAATGTGAAAAAAAAAAGGATTTGAGTCACCACGGTGTTCTTCTACGTAGGAGGAAGATCCTGTTGAGAAAGAAGAAGCTTTCACTAAACAAAGACAATGCTTCGTCTCTCTGCATTTAGAAACCAGCTTAGAGCCTCAATGCTCAACCAGGGCACTCGTTCCTTCTCTGTTTCCGCCATTTCTCTCGACAAGATCAAGGTCAAGACCCCAGTTGTCGAGTTGGATGGTGACGAAATGACCAGAATCATCTGGAAGAGAATCAAAGACAAGCTCATCTTGCCATACTTGGACATTGATCTCAAGTACTACGACTTGGGAATCCAGTCCAGAGATGCCACCAATGATCAGATCACCGTTGACTCTGCTAACGCCATCAAGGAGTATGGTGTCGGTATCAAGTGTGCCACCATCACTCCAGACGAGGCCCGTGTCAAAGAGTTCAACTTGAAGAAGATGTGGAGATCTCCAAACGGAACGATTAGAAACATTCTTGGTGGTACTGTGTTCAGAGAGCCAATTGTCATTCCAAGAATTCCAAGACTGGTGCCAGGATGGGAGAAGCCAATCATCATTGGCCGTCACGCCCACGGTGACCAGTACAAGGCCACAGACCTCGTTGTCCCAGGTGCAGGTAAGTTGGAGCTCGTGTACAAGCCAGCTGATGGCTCTGAGACCCAAACATTGGAGGTTTATGACTACAAGGGTGCCGGTGTCGGTCTTGCTATGTACAACACTGATGAGTCCATTGAGGGCTTTGCTCACTCTTCTTTCAAGCTCGCCATCTCCAAGAAACTCAACTTGTTCCTCTCCACTAAGAACACCATCTTGAAGAAGTACGATGGTCGTTTCAAGGACATTTTCCAGAAGATTTACGACGAGCAGTACAAGGCCAAGTTTGAGGAGTTGGGAATTTACTATGAGCACCGTTTGATCGATGACATGGTTGCTCAGATGATCAAGTCCAAGGGTGGTTTCATTATGGCTTTGAAGAACTATGACGGTGATGTTCAGTCTGACATTGTTGCCCAAGGTTTCGGTTCTCTTGGTCTGATGACCTCTGTGCTCGTTACCCCAGATGGAAAGGCCTTTGAGTCTGAGGCTGCTCACGGTACTGTTACAAGACACTACAGACAGTACCAGCAGGGTAATGAGACTTCCACCAACTCCATTGCTTCTATCTTTGCCTGGTCGAGAGGTCTTGCTCAGAGAGGTAGACTTGATGGCACTGAGAATGTTGTCAAGTTTGCTGAGCTTTTGGAGAAGGCTACTTTGGACACTGTCCAGGAGGATGGTATCATGACCAAGGACTTGGCCCTGGCAACTGGTAGATCCGACAGAGAGTCATATGTGCTCACCACAGAGTTCTTGGATGCTGTGGAGAAGAGACTCAAGACCGAAATGGACAAGTCTGGCTTGTGAGTTTTAGAGAAAAAGAAGTGGGCGGGGGAAGTTTCTGACAAAAGTGAAGTGTTGATTATCCCTCTTTCATTGGCAAAACATCCATTCATGTGTTTACGTAAATTTCATCATCTTTTTTATTTTCTTATTATTTTATAATTCTTTTAACAATGGGTTCATAGCAAATTGGAAGTGCTGGTCATATTATTCTTAAAATCAATTTGAGATTGTAGATGATTCTTTTGTTTCCTGTGACTCGAGATATTCCCAGAGATACATCAAACCGTAATATGTGGAGAATGTGAAAGCAAGAACTTTGACAATGGGACCACCAAAGTTCTTATAAAAGGCTGCCTGGGGTGTGAATAAGTAAGTTAGCATCAGATGAATATATAATCTGCAAGAATCAATAAATAAACTCACATGTGGGTTGATCTTCTTATCCTCTTTAAGCGATTCTCGGCTTTGAACACTCAAGTGTGGAAATGTGGTGGTGAAGCCTCTTTGGAAGTTTGTCCGAGTGATGACAGTCTTGATGAGTTGTTGTCTTAGCATTTTCTTTTAGCGTATATATAAAAGGCTGTAGCTTTTAGTATTTAAAAAGAATGGAACCCCTGTTAATTTTTGTGCTTGTTGGTGAATATTCTGGGGGGGATTTTTTTAATTTTTCACGGTCAGTAAAATTTCACCCCACACATCTGTGGCATCAATCTCTCTTTTATAATCTCCTTCTTCTTCTCTTTGTCTTTCCCACTACACTTTCATCTAAAACCAAATAACTTTACTTATACTCAAAAAAAGATAGTATACGTTTGATAACAAGGAGGAGTAAGACTTCAGATAAAAGTCTCGTATGGTTGTGGAGTAAGAGAAACAACAGGGTTGTTCTTTGTGCTAACAAAGTGTCCTTCTCTAGGCTGAGCTGGCTGACGCTTCAATTGAACAGTCTCTCCCTTCTCCTTTGCCTCTTTACGCTTCAAGTTGTTAGACTTGACACGTTGTAAAAACTCAAGTCTCGAATCTGAGAGCTTAACGTGCTCAACACCAACGTGGATACGCTTTTCAATGTAGCGATTACCCACAATCTTATACAACAAAACACCAACTGCAGAGCGAGTCACATCAAAGACGTAGCCGGTACGACCATGGTAAAAATAGTGTGGCATGCCCTTTTGAACAGCTCCATTGACCTTGATGTCCACAATGTCACCCTTCTTATATGTGTGGAGGTACGTAGTAATACCTGGGGCTCCGTGCTTCTTGAAGTCACGAGCAAATTTGTAACGTGTACGTCTGCGATAACCGTGACTTTATAAGCTTGTAGTTAGTATATATATAAGAGAAGTAAATGACATCTTGATAAGTATTGGATCCAAAAGGAAGTGTATAGAACAAAACTTCTGGATACTGTAAATGACGCTTCATTTTAAATGCGACGTTGTTACTCACGTGTGAGCCATGATGAGAACTACTACTTATATTATAACAAAGTGAAATGAAAGGGAAAAGGATAATAGAGTAAAAGAAAAAGGAGGAGCTTCATTTCACCCGTTCTTTTTTTGTTCTTCCCAATTTGCTTGGTGGAATTGCTCTTCACAGCAACCTTGTGTCCTTGACCATAGTGTGGCAGCACCAGGAGGATTTCCTATATAAACTCTTAGTGTCTGTAACCTTACATCACCAAGTTTTGAGAGAAGACAGAAAAAAAGGCCAAGGCCAATTTCATTAACAAGTCCGATGTCTACGGGTCTTATTCAATTTAAACCTCAGAAAAAAAAATACCATTAAAATTTATCCCGTTAATATACAGTCAATGACCCCAGTTTCACTACAAAAACACAAGTGCTTTTTAAATAAAAAAATGGAAGAAAGAGTCAATGACAAACTTATTTTTTTATTAATAAAACAATGAAAGTTAGATTTTTACTCCTCGTCCTCCTCGGCATCACCAGAAGCCTCAGCCTTTCTAGCCTGGTTCTTTCTGGCGAGACGACCAGCTCTACCACCACCGTATGGGGAGGTCTTAGCAAAGTCAATGTGCTTCTGGGAGTCCAATCTGACAACGAAGGATGGAATGTTGACAACCTGCTTACCAACAGCAATGTGTCTCTGGGAGATCAAAACTCTAGCGTGGTGAACAGACTTGGCCAAACCGAGCTTGTAGACCTGGGTCTGGAGACGTCTCTCCAAGAAGTCCTCTGGCTTCAAGGCCAAGACGTAATCAAGCTTCTTCTTGTCCTCAGACAAGATACCAGCACGAACCAATCTTCTGATCAAAGCGTTACCCTCAAACAATCTCTTTGGGTCCTTCTCGTCTCTGGTCAAAAGGTCACGAGCAGCACGTCTGATCTTGGACAACTGGAAGTTGATTCTGTAGATCTCACGCTTGTTCTTCAAACCAAACTCACCAGCGAGCTTCAGCTCAGCGTCCAAACGAGCAGACTCGTATGGTCTCTTTGGGACAGTGTAGGTCTTGGAGTAAGTTCTTGGGGCACCTATATATAGTTAGTTCCAGTGTTCGTCTCGAAATGGCACAAACACATCAAGATAATCTACATAAGAGGGTTGGGAGGGGAAAAGAAAGGTTTTATCCACTTAGGTATGAGTTCATACAAACCCACACTTAAGTGTGAAATTCTTTTTGTTTTGTTCCATTTAAAACTTAACGCTAACAAAGAATTCAGGCCATCAAAGGGGAAGATCAATGAAGTGAAAAGTACAAAAAAATTTCTTACAGGGGAAGAGTTCTTGATGAAGTTGTGCGTTGAGACAGGATAGAAAGAAAAATTAAGATGACTCAAGGTCACTTAAACGGTCATTCTTCTCTCATAAACTTCGGTATCCAAGCGATAAGGGTTCTGATATCAAGAACCCTTCTCACATATAGCCAGTATCAATCATAAATGTCAGTTCAGAGTAAGAAGTAACCATCGCAAAACAACATGATTCATCGCATCCAGTGGATACTTGTAGAATCAAGATGAAGAACCCTTCCCCTAGAAAGAAAAATACTTTTCACATCCATAGACCAGAGAGCTGCATTTGAAGTGTCGGGAATTCAAAAGAGCCTCCATAGAGATAGCCATTTCAGTGTATAAGCAGTTAAGTGTGATTTGGAAACAAAAAAAAACAGAAAAAATAGTTTCCTGAGGACCCGAACCTCTTATGATTCATGCTTAGGATTCTCAAAAGCCAGAGTCTTCATCCCATGAGAAGTGGGGGATTGGACAATGACAAGGAGAAACCCAGTGGTATGATGATCATTAATGTGGAAAAAGAAAACAGCAGTGCTGTGTTAGAGCTACTTACGTGGCATTTTGACTTAGTTGATCGATAGGAAATCCAAAGAAAAGGGTTGTATTCAAGCTGTGTGTGTTTGTGCTGAAAAAGTTGAACTTTTTTTTCCTCAACTGGCCGCCGGGTTTGTGTCTTGGTTTGCGCACTACTCAGAGCAGATTTTTCTCTTCATTGTGGATATACATCCAGACACCACTGAAATAATGTCAAATCAGCGTGACTGCGACAAGGACCTAAATACACCAGGACACCAAATGCAAAAACAGCTTACACAGAAGGTTACGTAGCCCCGTTGAAGATTACATACTGACAGGAATGAACAATGGCAAAGAAAAAGTCCAAATGAGGTTTAAAGCTGGATATCTATCAACTTAATAGTAACATCCATGGATGAGTGGAATTCTGTGTTGTTTTAGGTTATATCCGGTGAGCAAGAATGTCGGTGTATGTGTATTTGTTGGTATGAAGAAGAAGCCATTGCCATATGCTTAAAAGCAACAGTATAGGGGTCTCTAATAGGTCTAGATATACAAGAAGCACTACTTATTATAAAAGCACATTAGGAAATCTAAGTTATAAAGTAAGAATTATAAGGGTATGAATGTTACTTGTTACACTCTTTACGCATTAGAACTTAACCACTCACAGACTGTTTTTTTCTTCTCTTTTCTTTTTTCACCTCTTCCTAATTTTTTTTGAACGCGTTTTGTGTGCAACGCGTCCAACTTGGCTTAAGGGGGCCAAACCCATATTCAGATATCTTACATTTGTTACAAAATAGTAGTAGTTTATATATGTAATACATGGTTAATAGTTAAATAACAATTAAATACACATATATATTCAAATATGGTAGCAAAAAAAACCCCAAATATGATGAAATGTATTTACTTCAACAACAAACCCCTTTCTTCTCTCTCTGTGTGAGGTGCATGAACCGCGCCAAATCCACAGAGACCCGCCCTTCCGTATAAAAACCGGCCCAAATTTCCCTCGAATCGAATCAGCTTGCAAAGCGCGAAAAACAAAATTTAAGAGAAAAAGAAAGGAAAAGACTTCCATCCCCACATTCGCGAATATACCAGGGCCATATAACCACTTTATCCATCATCACGTCGTGCCCTAAACTAGATCTTTGATCTCATATATCATTATCTGCCGAGCTGAAGCCACCAATTGGAATATATTTTTATCTGAAGGGGCAGCTCCATTAAATCAGTCATTTAATCCCTGCAAATTGAGATTTCAAAAGTCATATACACATATAAACTTGTTTATTACACACCAGTAACATGTCCAGACTTGATCGTTTGGTGGTGTTGCTGGACACAGGCTCAACGCCCTTTATCAGAAACACTGCGGCTGACCAGCTCAGTGACTTGGCCAAAGCTCACCCAGAAGAAGTCCTCAACCTTCTCAGTAGAGTATATCCATATCTCACCTCAAAGAAATGGGAAACGAGAACCGCTGCAGCTAGAGCTCTTGGCGGAATCGCTTCACAAGCTCCTTGTTGGGACCCAAATGCAGAAGATGGAGAAGCTGCTATCAAGGTCGAGGAGCTATCAGATGCACAGGTGAAGATCGAAGAACAAGAGATGAAAATTTTGAACGATGAGACTGAGTTCTTCACACTCGATCAATGGAACCTCCAAGAGATCTTGAAGTCAGGTAAGAAGCTTTTGTCATGTTCCGACATTGATACCTCTTCCTACAAGAGCATCGAAAGTCTAAAGAAGCAAAAAGTCTCGGTAAACAAGTCACTAGGTTTTCATTCAGAAATTGACTACGAACTTGAGAAGGAAGGAACAGATGAGATAAAGTCAGAAGTCAAATCCGAAAGCTCAACTTCACACAGCTCAGCACCCCAGTCTAAATCTACAAGTCCTGTCCCTTCCTCAATTCAGAACAAAAGACTTGCAGCTATGGCGAAAAGAAAAGCTAAAATGGAGGCTAAGACCGGATCCAAGAACAAACCTGTTGATCTGTCTCAAAGCTCCGTGTCACGGAAACTCGTCGACTCTGATGTTGCTACCTCATCCACCAATAAAGTCAAACAAGAACCAGACATTGAAATCACAGATCAAGCTGGAGGAAACAAGATTGTTGTTGAGTCCAAAGCCCCAGAGATCCCACCAATACTTGCAGAACACTCAAAAGTGGCGGGCCTAGTGTGGCCTTTTCAAGGGGTCTATGAACTCCTCTTAGTCGACCTCTTTGCTGACAGATGGGAAACGAGACATGGTGCCGTTCTAGGGCTTAGAGAACTGATAAAGAAACATGGTAAAGGTGCAGGAAGAGTCAGGGGTAGATCCCTTGAAGAGAATAACCGCAAGAACAGAGCTACTTTGGAGGACCTATCAAGTCGCTTACTAACAATCTTTGCTGTTGATAGATTTGGTGACTTTGTTTACGATACAGTCGTTGCCCCAGTCAGAGAGTCTGCTGCTCAGACACTGGCTGCTTTATTAATCCACCTGGATGCCGATCTTGTTATCAAAATATTCCATCACTTGGATGAGCTTGTTCTCCAATTTACACCAGAGGGCCAAAGAGTTCCATGCTGGGAAGCTAGTCACGGTGGTATGCTTGGCCTTCGTTACTTTGTCAGCGTTAGAACTGATATCCTTTCTCAGAGGCCAGAGCTTTTGGATGATGTCATCAAGATGGTTCTCCATGGGTTGAAAGATACTGATGATGTCCAGGCAGTTGCTGCCTCCACTCTTGCCCCAATCACGGATGAATTCATCAGGCTTAAGCGGAGCTCAGTAAAGACAGTCATCTCAATGCTTTGGGACTGTTTAACGAAGCTGAAAGATGATCTGTCAGCATCTATCGGAGCTGTTATGGACTTGTTATCCAAACTCTGTGTTCACCCGGAAGTCTTGCAGATCATCAACGAGGAAGCTGTGGAGAATGAAGACTATGCTCTCTCTTTCCTCATTCCAAAGCTCTATCCATTCCTAAGACACTCCATTACCAATGTCAGAAAGTCAGTTCTCACCACATTACTTGCATTCTTGTCTATTAAAGACGAACCAAAGACCTGGATCGATGGTCAGGCATTCAGACTGATTTTCCAGAACTTGCTACTGGAGCAGAACCCAGAAGTGCTTGCACTCTCCCAAGAAGTGTTTTCCAAACTGCTTGATGAGATCTCCACACAGCCAGATACCAGTTTGGTCAATGTCATTATGCCTCATCTTCAACAGATTATCAGTTTGTTGATGACACCAATTGGAATTTCCAGATTCAACTACAGTATGCCCGTTACCTGTTTGATGAAGGCTTCAGGGTGTCAATTTGATCAATCAGAGCTGACTCCATCACTTGAAGAGGAGGATAAGCCAGTACAGCCATCTAAGCGTGGAAGAAAGCGCAAGACTGTTGAACCAGGACCAGAGATCCCAGTGCCAGAAACTGAACGTGTAAACATTGATGGACCCATTATCATTGGTGATATCACCTTGTTAGGAGTTGAAGTCTTTTACAGAACCAGACTAGCAGCTGCTACTGCACTAGGTCAGATGCTGTCCTACTTGGATGAGGAATCGGTCGGTACCCTTGTGACGCTGCTCAAGAAGTACATGATGACTCCACATTCCACTCCGAGACTTTTGGTTGCCATCGTGGTAAAGGAGTATTGTTCTTCCCTTTTATTGAGAGGGAAGAAGCCATTGCAAGTTGTTGTTGATGCCTTCTATGGCAGCTTTGTTGATGTTCTGTCAGATCCATCCAGCTTGGGCAACTTTAGAGAGTTGGTATCTACTCTCAAAGCTGTCAGAACTCAGTGTCAGTCTCTTATTAGAGTGTTCATTGATCAAGGCAACCTGCCACCACAAAAGACTCCAGATCTGCCTGTTGTTGTTCAAGGCGAGAATGATGCCGGTCCTGGTGCTTTCAGTTTGGAATTGGCTGAGAGCGTTGTTACTGAGAAGTACGACAAGATGCTGAAACAGCTCACCAACGTGTACAAAATGTCTGCTATGAAGGCATTGGAGGACGCTAAGGCCAGAGCTCAGCTCGCCATCAAGGAAGCTCAAGATGCCAAGTCTAGCCGTACCGTTGCTGTTCTTTCCAACTACGCTTCTGCTGCTATTGTTTTGGGAGATTTGCCAAAGAAGTTGAACCCATTCATTCGTTCATTAATGGACAGTGTAAAGGGTGAGAAGCTAGAAGATCTGCAATCTCGATCTGCCATTTCTGTTGCTGATCTGATCTTGAAGTTGATTGATAACCAGAAGTCCAATGTCTCCAACAAGATTGTCAAGAACTTGTGTGGCTTTTTATGTGTCGATACCTCCGAAGTTCCAGAGTTCAGCTCTTCTAAGGATTTGACAGACACGATTTTGTCTATCCGTAAGGAGGATGCTTCTGCTGGTGAGCAATATTCATATGAACAAGCTCTGGAGGAGGCCAGAATCAAGAGGAGAGGTGCCAAGATGGCATTGGTGAACGTTTTGCATCTGTTCAAGTCTGACATCTTTGAGAAAGTTCCACAGTTGAAGAAGATCATTTTTGATCCTCTTGAACAGCTGTCGTCATTTCCTTTGATTGAAGTTGATCCTGAAGCTGGTCAGTTGGTGGTTGATGCCTTAGGTGTTTTAAAGGCCTTGGCTCCAGATTTCGATTCCTCGCTGCATTCCAAGTTGTTTGAGCTACTGCCTGCCATTTTGAGCGGATTGAGATCAAAGTACTCTGTTTTCAGATACTCTGCTTCCAGGACGATGGCTGTTTTGTCTCGCTTGGCTCCATCTAAAGCTATCCCATTCATCGTGAAGCAAGTGCTACCATTGTTGAACAACGCTGGTGATGTGACTGAACGCCAAGGTGCCATTGAGGCTGTTTATCATCTTGCCAATATCATGGACACTGATATCTTACCATACGTTATCTTCCTCATTGTGCCAGTGCTTGGTCGTATGAGTGATTCTGATAAGGACACCCGTGTGCTTGCTACCACATCATTTGCTTCTATCATCAAGCTCGTCCCACTTGAAGCAGGTATACCCGATCCCGACGATGTTCCTAAGGACTTGCTGGAGGGAAGAGAGAAAGAGCGTGAGTTTATTCAACAAATGATGGATCCATCCAAATCTAAGCCATTTGAGCTACCGGTTGCCATCAATGCAACACTGAGAAAGTATCAGCAAGATGGTGTGAACTGGTTGGCCTTCTTGAACAAATATCACTTGCATGGTATCCTCTGTGATGATATGGGCCTGGGTAAGACCCTTCAAACCATTTGTATTGTCGCCAGTGATCACTATCTCAGATCGGAGGATTATAAAGAGACGAGGTCTGTGGAGACCAGACCATTGCCTTCTTTGATCATCTGTCCACCTTCTTTGACTGGTCATTGGGAGCAGGAGTTCAACCAATACTCTCCAAGCTTGAAGGTTTTAGTGTACGCAGGTGGTCCAAATATGAGACAGGGCCTTCGTTCCTAT
Organism: Petasospora petersonii; assembly: GCA_030574135.1. Lineage (NCBI taxonomy): Eukaryota > Fungi > Ascomycota > Saccharomycetes > Phaffomycetales > Wickerhamomycetaceae > Petasospora > Petasospora petersonii. The sequence goes on from JAJMEM010000001.1 coordinate 470,575, forward strand.
TTTGCTGGTTCTGATATTATTGTGACTTCTTATGATGTTGCTCGTAATGATGTTGAATTCTTGTCTGGGAAGGACTACAACTACTGTGTCCTAGATGAAGGTCATATCATCAAGAATGCCAACTCCAAGTTGACAAAGTCTGTCAAGAGGATCAGAGCCAACCATAGGTTGATCTTGTCTGGTACTCCAATCCAGAACAATGTTTTGGAGCTGTGGTCTCTGTTTGACTTCTTGATGCCAGGCTTCTTGGGCTCAGAGAAGTCGTTCCAGGAGAGATTTGCTAAACCTATTGCTGCTTCCAGAAACTCCAAGACGTCCTCAAGGGAGCAAGAGGCTGGTGCTTTGGCACTGGAAGCTCTCCATAAACAGGTCCTTCCTTTCATGCTTCGCCGTTTGAAGGAGGAAGTGTTGTCAGACTTACCACCAAAGATTATCCAAGATTACTACTGTCAGTTGGGTGATCTACAGAAGCAGCTGTACACTGACTTTGCCAAAAAGCAAAAGAACATTGTTGCTGGTGAGATTGAGACCACTGAGATTGAGGACAAGAAAACACACATCTTCCAGGCTTTGCAGTATATGAGAAAGCTCTGTAACCATCCATGTTTGGTATTGAACGAGTCGCACCCACAGTACAAGGCTGTTCAAGGTTACTTGAAGACCACTGGGTTGGGACTTCATGACATCAAGCACGCACCAAAGCTGGTCGCCTTGAAGAACTTGTTATTGGAGTGTGGTATTGGTACTCAGGATGTAGAGCACAGCTCTGGTATTGGTGATACTGTCATTTCCCAGCATCGTGCTTTGATTTTCTGTCAATTGAAGGACATGCTAGACATGGTTGAGAATGACCTGTTGCGTAAGCACTTGCCATCCGTGACGTTTATGAGACTGGATGGTAGCACAGACCCAAGAGACCGTCAGAAGATTGTACAGAAGTTTAACCAGGATCCTTCTATTGATGTGTTGTTGCTGACTACGAAAGTTGGTGGTTTGGGTTTGAACTTGACTGGTGCTGACACAGTAATCTTTGTTGAGCATGATTGGAATCCTATGAACGATTTGCAGGCCATGGACCGTGCCCACAGATTGGGCCAGAAGAAGGTCGTGAACGTGTACAGATTGATTACCAAGGATACGTTGGAGGAGAAGATTATGGGTCTTCAGAAGTTCAAGATGAACATTGCCTCTACAATTGTGAGTCAGCAAAATGCTGGATTGGCCTCAATGGACACCAATCAGTTGTTGGACCTGTTCGACGTTGAACAACAAGGACAACAAGAGACCGCAGAAGAAGCTGATAACGAGAACAGTGGTGCTACTAGCAGGGAGGATACCACCTATGAGTCCGGTTTGTCTGGTAAGGCTGGTGCCATTCTTGGTGAACTCGGTGAATTATGGGACCAGAACCAGTATGATGAAGAGTACAACCTTGATAACTTCATCAAGAGCTTAAAGTGATGATCGAACTTTAATGAATGTAATGATTAATACCTCTCGATAGTAGTTATAGGTCTCATCTTAGTTTCAAAAAGACTCCTAGTCTGACAAATATGACTCCTCGTTCTCTACATTATGTGATCTTCGTTGCGTAATTAGACATAAAGTGATAAAAGAAAGAGTAAATCCATAATGTGTGTACAAGAACCAGAAGAACTATCTCAAATTTATATCATGGGGGGATATATGATGGAATCAGCACACTGAAGACATGAGCAATGTACTGAACCGAAACTCGAATGCAGAAGTATGGAAGGGATGATTGCAAGAACATTTAGGCAATGACCTTGGCAAGAGCGGCGTTTTGAGAAACAGAACCAGCGAATTTGCTCTCCAAAAACTTCAACAAATCAACAACTTCAGCTCTCGTCTCCTCCTTCTCAAACTGCTTGAGAGCATCAATGTTCTCCTCTCTACCCAAGGTAGATTCCTGCTCCAAGACCTCAATTTCGTGCTGCTTGGTGAAGACATGTGCGAACAACTCAAGGACCTTTGGTGTGTAGGAGACGATCTCCTCATTGCCTGACTTGTACAATCTGGCGATCAACTGGAAGATTGGAGTGTTCTCCTCAAAGGCAGTCTCTAATGGCAAATGCTCGAACAAAGATGGCAAGATAGCAGGAAGAGGGGTCGACTCCAAGTGCTTCAAAGCCATTCTGGCGACACATCCAGAAGCGTTAGCGTAGCCCCTGTTGATGACATCTTGTGTCTCCTCGTCATCATCAGCGACGTCGGCAGCTTGTTTATTGACCTTGGTCAAAAGCTGGGACAAAGAGTTGAAGACAGTTGGGTAGATAGTAGAGTAGTTTCCTTGGCCATAGAAGATGAGAACACCAACACCGTAAGCAGCGTTGCCCTTCACTTCAATGGATTTGTCCTTCTGAAGACGATCAACGAGGAGCTCCAACAAGGCATCAGTGTATGGGTTAGCGCTCTCCAAACCGATGGAAATATCAGCCAAAGCACCAACAGCAGACACTCTTTTACCCTTGTCCTTGGAAACAGCGGCAGAAATTATGATATCTTTGAAGGAGTTGAAGATCTTGTCAAAGTCACCACCCAAAGCATGAGCCAAACAGACGAGAACTTCCAAAGAACCTTCGAACAAAACAGAGTCGGCTTCAGAAGAGTCGACCTCCTCATCGTCAGCAATGTCCTCATCGTCCAAGCTCTGGCACAGATGTTCACCCTTAATAAGAGTCATCAAATCCATACAGAGCTGCTCTAGGGAGGAACTGTCACCGTTATCCATTACAACGATTGGACCGTACTTGGTGACCATGTCAGTGATACAGTCTAAGGTGGCCTGAACCATGACAAACTCGTACTCATCACTCAAACTGTTGATGGACAAAGTTCTCGCGTGCTTCACTAAAGTCAAAGCGTTTTCGCTGATATAAGAGCCAGCAGGAGCACCCTTAGGGAACTTCTTCTTCTCGAGCTCGGTGGAGAGAACCGCATCTGTAACCTTCCACAAAGAGATCAAGGCGGTTTCTCTCATACCATATGAATCTCTGGCCTGCTCAGCAAGAACCTGGACAGATTGCTCAACAAATGGCATGAACAACTCTTTGGTGCCCAAAGCCAACTCGGACAAGGCAATGGCAGCAATTTCCTTCTCAATAGTGATACCGGTGTGGACCTGGAACTTATCGTTGAGGTCCTCACCATCATCACCAAAGTCTTCCTCATCTACTGCACCAAGGTCAAACTCCTCCTGCTCCAAACACTTGAAAATCTGTGGCATGATGTTTGGCAAGAATGGAGAGAATTCCTTACCGTAGACCTTGGCCATGTTTGTGATGAATGCAAATCCAGACTCTCTCAATCTGGAGTTGTCACACTGAATAGCAGCATAGGCAGCATCAATCAATGGCTGGGCACATTGACCGAATGTTTCAGACTTGACAGCTCTACCCATTGTTGAAATGTTCTCGAAAGTCAAAGCTCTTAATTCAATGTCATCCTCAGACATACCCTCGATGGAAGCAGCATCTTTAATGTATGGCTCCAACATCTCGATGGACTTGGTAAAGTATGGGCGGAAAGAAGAACCAGCAGCATAAGCAGTAGAACCAATAGCAGAAACAATAATAGCTCTGAGCTTAGATCTGTCAGTGACCTGCAACATGTGGAACAACTTGTTCATCAATGGCTCAATGTATTTCGTAATGGCGTCAATGGACATAAATTCAATCAAAGCATCTAAGGAAACACAAGCGTACTTGTAGACAGTAGCGTGGGTAGCAGAGTCCATGATCTCAATAATCAATGGCAAAAGCTCCTCGTAATATTTGGACATGTAGTCCTTCAACTCATTGATCAACTGGGATAAAGAACGCAAAGCGGCAACTCTAACAATGATTTCAGGATCCTTCAGACCGCTAAGAAGAGCTGGAACGACCTTCTCGATCTGTGTTGTAAAGTAGTCTGGGGCACCGGAGACAGCAACACCCATAGCGAGCAAGCCAGCTCTTCTTTCAAACTGGTTAGTAGAGCCCAAGAGAGCTGGCATCTGAGCAAAGATGGTGTTGACAACCTGAGATGGTGGTAGCTCAGCAGCACAAATAGCAATCAGTCTCAATGCCAGACCAGCAGGATCGGACTCCTCATTTTCGTTGTCCTCTTCCTCATCGTCCAATTCTGACTCAATGTCAACCTCACCAGAAGCAATCTTCAGAGCAGCAAGAACGATATCAGAGCCCATCTTTTTGGATGAGATCTTGTTCTTTCTAAAAGTAGCTGCAGAGGACAAGAATTGAATGGCATAGTTTCTGATTTCCTCATCGACGTGGTCATTGACAGCAATCTCAATCATGATCTGGACAAGAGCAATAACGTTGTCACCGAGCAACTTGGACTCCAAAAGAAGCAAGTCGTTGAATGTGTTGAAGATCTGTTTAGCATGAACAGCTTCACCGGAGCCAACAACCTCTCTGAGTCTCTCGACCATCACTGGAATGGAGTTCTGAACCTTTGTAGCCAGCTCTGGTTGAACGTCAACATAACTCTCGGCAATGGCGGCACAAACACCGAGACAGAGGACAGAGTAGACTCTGACGTCAATGGAGGACTGGTCCTGGGAGGTAGTTGTGAAGAGGTCGAGGAAGGAACCAATGTTGGAACCAAGCTCGGCGATTCCACCCTCTAAGATAGTGAACAAGATGAAGACGGCAGTTTCCTTACCCTGGACGTTAGAGTCATCGGTAGCAGCCTGAACGAGCAATGGGAAGATTTCAGACCACTGATTAGTCTCAAACTCAAACTCTCCGATAGCAGCAATAATTCTTGCAAGCTGGTGACGAATGTTTTTGGTTGGTTCAGTAAAGGCATCCTTCAAGACAGCCTCCTTGATCTGGGCTTTTGTGGCATCATCCAGCGATTCCCAGTGCTTAGCAACCAACTTTCTAGCTTCAACAGCGGCAAGGAAACGGATCTGTTCAGTCTGGTTCTTCTCAACAATGTGAATCAAAGCTGGGAGGGCAGCTGGCTGGTTGAAGAACTCAGATGAGAGCTTCGCAGTAGCTGCCTTGATGGCGGCAGAGTCCGGCATGGAAGCCTGAGCGAGGAGATCCTCCAAGTTGGCAACGAACTGAGCATCCATTGTCTGAGAAAAAAGTTTCTTGTGAGGAATGAGAAAGAGAGCAAGACAAAGGTCTTTTGATTAATGCAACGTGCCGTGGATTTAAAAGAAGGACTGGAATGTGTTGATTTAAGCGGAACTCATCGCGCAGCCCTGCTCTAAAAATTTAAAAAATTTGGCGGTTTGGGCCACAACTAAACATCCTTACACCACAGGTTGTGTGCACCAGAGTGAAAGCGCGGCGCGCGCCGCCGGGGCAACAGACCCACTCTCTATATTTCTTACCATGTCATTTCCATCAATTCACTATAATACGGTTCGTAGTTTGTACATTCAGTCATCTAAAGTGTGTTATAGTAGGATCACCCACTCACAGTAGTCAACAGATCAGCCTCAATCTCATCAATGATTTCGTCAACGCTTTCCCGCTTCAAATCGCATGCCATGCCGATAAGCTTTCTGTAGTTGTTCATCTTCGTGTTGATATTTTGAGCAGCCAGCTCTGAAATGATGTTGTCCACAATACGTGTTCTGTTTACTTGAAGCTTTGTGAGCTCAATGGCTAGTTCCAACTGGTTGTCACTTGGTGTCTCGTTGGGCTCAATCCGGGACTCCTCGTTCAAAACTGACTTGGCGATGTTTAAAGCCTGGCTTCTTTCCGTGATTTTTGCCAGCGTCTCGGTCTTTTTCGTACTCTCACTATCCAACTCAGCAATCTTGACCAGAAGATCATCTAGTGAAGCACCACTAGCTATCTGCTCCAGCACTTCTCTGTTCTGACTCTCTGTGCTGTGTAAATCTTGCTGAAGTTTCTCGAGGACAGTTTTAGTGTGTATACTCTCTTCCTCCTTGTTTTTCAGCTCGGAGTCATAAGCATCAGCTAAAGAGCTCAACATTGACGTCAGCATTGGGCCAACCTCATTAACTGGTAGCCTAGGTTGGGGCTTTCGAGCCTCATCAACATCGTCATCATCACCATTCACCGAGTCTGTCTGGTCGTTGAGAGTAGTATCAGGGTCATGAGCATGTTCAAAGTCGGTTCTAGGTGTACGCATCGTTACTGGAGACTGGTCTTGTTGTTGGTGTGATGATTCTTGAGACAGGAATGGTCTCAAACAGTTGAGAAGAGTTGTGTTCTCAGCTCTCATACAGAGATCGAGAGCAGAATTACCATCAACATCCTTATGGTTCACGACAATCTTGATCAAGTTTTTATTGCCCATAGCCAGCTGCTCCAAAATCGTTTGTAAGTAGTATTGTGCAATCTCAGTTTTAGATCTGGAAGACTCACACAAGTAGTGTAGTGGGGTCCGGCCAGCTTTGTCTGGTGTATACAAACAATTCTTCACCAACTGGACAATCAAATTGAAATTACCCTTTTGGTAAGAATTGTTGAAGAAAACAGCACGGGAAACACAGTTCAAACCAGCACTATTTGGAGTCAATGGATCGGCACCATGTTTAAGTAATAACTCAATCAGAGGAGGGCTTGCCATCGATGAAGCCCAGTGCAATGGAGTGTGCCCTTCCTCATCAATTGGTTCGTTAAAATCAAAATCTGATGGTGGGTGTAATAGTGCCATTGGTATTTCTTCCTTCTCGTTACTGAAGTACTGAACTAAAGCGTCAGTATAAATAGCCCTACCGTTCTTGGAATCATTCTGAGCCATTGAGGAGTGTTCTGAAGATATGGATGTATCAGATTGCATTGCTTCATCCATCTGCGTAGAGTTGGCATCGTCTTGTGACCAGTTCTCCGTTGAGTTCTTCTGTTGATGTTGCTGATATGGCGCATTCTGCTGCTGCTGTTGCTGTTGTTGGTACTGTGATTGCTGTTGCGGTACGTACTGGCCAAAAGTTGGTGGCTGGTGGGGACCTTGGTTCATCAGCTGTGAGTTGTGCTGTTGAGTCATCCGGTAAGGTTGAGAACGTTGTTGTTGCGCAGGTACTTGAGAATAATGTCCCTGTTGTTGAGGCGCGTATTGCTGTTGATGTTGATAGTACACATTTGGAGCTGGATGCTGGTAGTGTCCATAAATTGGAGCCATCTGCGGATGAGTGCCAAATTGGCCTTGAGCCATAGCCTGTTGGTACTGTTGTTGTATCTGATGCTGTGTCTGGTGGGAAGTCTCGTTTGGTTGCCAGAAAGGCCCATCTGCAACAGGAGGTGGAGCTGGCTTTGAATCAAACTTCAATGACTCCTTTCTCTGTTTGACTTCTTTGGCTTTGTTCTTAGCTGCTTTTGCTTCGTTCTTCTTTGCAGCTTTGGCCTGTGCACTTTGAGAACTAGCCCCTCCTTTAGGCTTTCTTTCCAGCTGGTTATTCTTATCTGGGACATATGTCAATATAGGGGCCATTTCATCGGTAATGTTGTACTTGTGAGCTAACGGTCTTGCTAATTGGAGCGGGATCCAAGTACCTTGGAAACGACCATATCCACCTTGAATCTTTTCATGTACACCTGTCTGAATTTCCTTTTCCAAGATTCTGGTTCTCGATGCTTTTGGGAACTTCGCTGCTTTCAAGATCTGTGTGGCATTGATCCAATCATCAGAGACACGCCTCATGAGAGCAGTATCACCAACTACACACTCATATACATCCACATTGGAGTACGTTGCGTAGTAAATGTTGGGAGATGACATGGTTTTTTGAGTTAAAGTGAGGACAGTAGAGTCTCACTCGATACGTAAAGGTAGGTTGTGGGACAAAAACAAGGTCAGTGGCTAGAGAGGCTTTTCTTTGCTGAGGTGATGATAACCCTCGCGTCAATTTTGAGAAGGGAGCAGTTCCAAGAGAGAGGCCTCTCTATATGAATTTTTTCTGTGGTGGTGATGAGAAATTGACTTTTAGAAAAAGAAGTACTGGAGTAAAAATGAGGGGGTTGATAACAAGCAGATTATGATGCTTCTTTAGCAACTTTTTAGTGTGTGAGAGAGAAGCTCTGTTAGCCCGTTTCAATGCTGCCTACGCGTCTTTGGAGAGAGCTGGCTTTTTTCTTCCTCCAAACTCTCGCGCACTTCTCAATTAGGAAAACCTTTTGAGAGAGCGCGTATTATGGGGCAAGAACCGGAGTCATATATATGTTTGATGATGTTGGTTATATATCGAATGGATTAATCAGTCATGTTGATTGATGAAGTGGGGATATACGAGTTTATTCTCACAATGTATCAATGATTCGGTTTGTAAAGAAATAAAATTAAAATGAAATACCTTAGATCTCTTAAAAGATCCGAGGTTCACATCACGTGAACATCTACCGGAATAAAACTGGATCAAGGCCCAGATCATTGAGAAATTCGCGACATTGTAAAAATTAAATGCCAAAAATAGCAGTGTTTACGTTTTTGGAACAGATTGTCGTGGCCCTAACATGTGTTTTCAGCTTCGATGGATCGAGAACCCTCTTGCTCGATCTCAGAATTCCCAAACTTTCAAAACCTTTCATTCTCTTTTATCCCTTTTTTTAAAAACACAAAACAAACTGTCTGTTTGAATATCATTGTCACTCACTTTTTTGAAGACCATCAAACCAATACAACAAGAAAAGAAAATGAGATCATTCGTTACTGCTGCTGCTGCCCTCTTCCTTGCTGGTCAGGCTATGGCAACTCCTCCAGCCTGCCTCCTTGCCTGCTCTTCCCAGGTTTTGAAGAAGTCTGACACTTGCTCCACTTTGAATCAGATCGCTTGTATCTGCGACAACGAGTCCTCTGAGATGAAGTCCTGTTTGGACTCCATTTGCCCAAATGGTGATGCTGATGCTGCCTACTCTGCTTTCCAGTCCTCTTGCAAGGAGGCTGGTGCCGAAGTCAACAGTTCTTCTTCTTCTTCCTCTGAGGCTGCTTCTTCCGAAGCTTCTTCTTCTTCTTCTTCTTCTTCTTCTTCTTCCTCCTCCGAGGTTGCTCCATCTTCTTCTTTTTCCTCTGATGCTGAGCCAACTACTGTTTCTTCTTCCTCCGAGGTTGCTTCCTCCACTACCCTTGTTACATCTGCCACCACTTCTGCTGAGCCAACTTCTTCCGAGGCTGTTTCTTCCACTGCTTCCTCCTCTCATGAGATTCCAGCTATTTCCTCCGCTACTGGTGCCGGTGCCGTCTTGAATGCTCCAATTGGTGCCCTTGTCGGTGCTGCTGCCATAGGTTTGATGCTCTAAGTCTGTGTCTGACTCTAGGCCTCGATCTTTTTACACGCATAATACTTATTGATACCTCTCTCTTGCATTGATATATATATATATATCATTTTTTTGTTGTTTACTCTTCTTCCTTTCCTCTTTATATTTTTGATACCCTTATGATTACTTTTACCAACCCACCTATTTTATTTTCTTTTGTTCGTTATTTTCTTTTTTGTAAAACCTCCCCCTCTTTTCTTAGGCAAGAGAGTGGGATGGGTTACTCTCTCCTTCTCTCGATACAAGTCATTATCGTTGATTCTACATCACTCTTGGAACAGTATCAGACTCTCAGAGTCTGTTTTTTGGATAATATTAAAACTATTCTGGCACATTTTATATCTTTTCCTTCAAGTAGTTAATTAAGCCCCTTCGTATTTCAAAATGGCTGGCTTCCCCCTTAAAAAATAAAAACTGCAACACGAAAACTTTCCAAACCCTCCCCTAAAAAATGTAAACAAGCAAAAAGAAAAGAAAGTAAACAAACAAAAACACGTTTGAACTCCAGGACAACCCCCCATTAATTCCCTAACCCCTGTACATTTCATTTTCTTTTATCTCATCAATGAAATCATTCACCACGTTGGCCGCTATCGCTTTGCTCGCTCACCAAGCCTCTGCTGCTACTCCGGCGTGTCTCTTAGCTTGTGTCTCCAAGGTCTCGAAGGGATCTGACTCCTGTTCAGCTTTGAACCAGATCGGTTGTATATGTGAAAATGAAGGTTCTGCTGTTAAGTCCTGTTTGGATTCGATCTGTCCAAACGGTGATGCTGACAATGCATACTCCAGTTTCAAGTCATCTTGTTCAGATGTTGGTGCTGATGTGAATGTTCAATCATCCTCATCTGAGGGGTCTTCTTCTTCTTCTTCTTCTTCCTCCTCCTCCTCATCTCCAGATATCTTGTCTTCAAGTTCCAGCTCTGTTTCATCTACGTCTTCCTCTTCTTCCTCCTCTTCTGATGACACTTCATCAAGTTCTTCCTCTGAAGAACCAAGCTCATCTCAGACTTCTTCTTCTGAGGAATCATCTAAAACTTCCTCCTCTTCTATTTCTTCCTCTTCTGAAGAATCCAGCTCTTCTTCTTCTTCTTCATCATCATCATCATCATCATCATCATTTTCTTCTTCTTCTTCTTCCTCATCTTCCTCATCTTCTTCCTTCGAGGAATCTTCTTCTACCTCTTCTTCTTTTGAAATTACCACATCATCATCTGAAGTTACTACTACTTCTTCCAGCTCTGTCGAGTCTTCTTCATTCACCACCTCAGCTGTCTCATCCTCATCTGCCTCCTCCACAAAAACAAGTGCTACTACATCTTCATCCTCTGCTGCTGAGGGTGACGCTTACGGTCTTAATGCCCCAATGGGCGTCATCGTTGGGGCTGCAATTGCTGGATTGATGCTCTAAGCAACCTAGTAAGTTAATCCTCTCCCCCTTGGACTTTGGTGTTTTAATAGTTCTATTTTAATTTTTTGACTTGTTTAAAAGTTTGTCTTTTAAATCTCTTCATAGTGAAGGCACTGTCCACTGTTAAAAAAGCTTCGCGCTCTAACAAAAATCCAATTCTAGTCAAAGATCTGATCAACATTAAAAACTTACAACGATCATTAACAGAAAGATAGTTTACCCATACATTCATTAAAAAAACATGTCATTTAACAACGTGGTATTAAGAAGTGGAATTACACCTTCTTTATCGAGGTCCTTCTCAACTACCGGCACTGCCTTCTTTTTGGGAAAGCTCAACCGTCAGCTTGCCGCCACGAAGCCGAAAAAACACGTTGTCGTTGACTTAATCAAGCCAATTGGGCTTGAAACCCCACCAGAGCCTACAGACAATGGAGGTGATCAAAGATCTGTGACACAGAAGTTCAAGGATTTTATGGATAGAGAAAAGAACGCTATAAGGCAAAAAGAACTTGAAAAAGAGATTGCAAAGTCCGGGATGTATGATCTTTACACATGGAGAAAGACAAAGGGTAAATTCTTCAATAGTCCACCTGCTTATTGGAAACCAGAAAGAGCACTCTACTTTCCAAACTTTGTCGGTGAGGACTTGTTAAGCTCAAAGGCTCGTCCAACGATGGAAACTCTCCGTGGGCGTATCTCTGTTCTCAGAGTTTTCACCTCCCAAACGGGTGACAAGTCTTCCCAAGGTTTCTTCAAGACTTCTGAAGGTGATTTTCTAACCACGGACGGATATTCTCGTTTCATGGAACTTTACCCAAACTCCCAGATTGTGGATATCAACATCACTGAGAATGCACTTAAGGCGCTCTTTGTGGCCAAATCAGGTCTTCGAAAGACAAATCACCCAGAGAGACATGACAAGTACTTTATCATCCCACGTAAGACTATTCCTTTGGATATCAGGGAAGCCATTCACCTCGATAATACCTATGGTGGATTCATCTATATCTTGGACCATGAAATGAAAACTAGATGGGCCGTATGTGGTGAAGTTAACGACAAGGACCGCAATATGCTGTGGAGAACTGTTAGAGGCTTGGAGAGAGAGTTCAAGGCCTTGAATGTGCCATCTGAAGATAAATAAAGAAAACGTGTAAATAAAAGTACAGATAGGATAGTTGGCATGTTGATTATATAATCAGAGTGATTATGCTTAGTCATCCAATGAAGAATTGCGTCAAAAATTTTCCACTTTGACACTGCTCTGAAACAATAAAAAACAGGGGGTAAGAACCATATAACGTATTTTAGAGACTCTCACTTTTCTTTCCTTTTTTTCACCTAAGGAGCTGTTGAGTTGTTGACTGTTGTTATTTAATCTCCTCAATTTTTTTTGGCAGTTCCTTGGTCTGTTAATTTCTGTGTCTCGGTGATTTGCTTACCCTCATCGTCATTACATCTTCAAACCTCATCGCCCACCACAGGCTCCCCAAAAAAGAAGACAATTTACAAGAGACTTTCCACATTAATCAGGTTCAGAATCATTTACACATAACCTCCATCATAGATATACAATGAAGGGTAACTTTCAAAAGCTTGAAGCCGAGGCAAAGGAGTCATCTTCATACCTCGCCTCTGATGAAAAATCATCGACCCAGAAGCCAGGTGACATGACAGAGACACATAAGCCTGAAGTGAAACCATGGGTGCACTTTGTTGCTGGTGGTATTGGTGGTATGGCTGGTGCCATTTTCACGTCGCCATTCGATGTTGTAAAGACAAGGTTACAGAGTGATGTCTACTCTGCACAGTACCGTAAGGCTATGAAGTCGTCCAATCCTATTCTTCAAGCAGGCCAGCATTTCCGTGAAACATTTGGTATCATTGGTGGTGTTTACAAGACAGAGGGATTCAGAGCTCTGTTCAAAGGTCTTGGTCCAAATCTTGTTGGTGTGATACCGGCCCGTTCTATCAACTTCTTTACTTATGGTGTCGGTAAGGATGTCATTTCCAAGAACTTCAACAATGGCCAGGAGGGCACTTGGGTGCACCTCTGTGCTGCTGCTTGTGCTGGCATCGTCACCTCGACGGCCACTAACCCAATATGGCTCATCAAGACCCGTTTGCAATTAGACAGGGCCAGTGAAAAAGTTTACAAGAACTCTTGGGACTGTTTGAAGACTGTTGTTAAGACCGAAGGTGTTCAGGGTCTTTACAAAGGTTTGACAGCTTCTTACTTGGGCTCTGTTGAGAGCACATTACAATGGGTTCTGTATGAGCAGATGAAGAAGGTGATTGCCGACAATGCTGCAAAGCGTGCTCGTGAAGGACATGAGAGAACGCCGTGGGACTCCTTTTTGGAATGGGGTGCTCGTTCTGGAGCTGCTGGAGGTGCAAAGCTTGTTGCTTCTTTGATCACGTATCCTCATGAAGTGATGAGAACTCGGTTGAGACAAGCCCCTCTTGAAGGTGGGAAGCCCAAGTACACTGGCCTCGTGCAGTGTTTCCGGTTGATTGTTCGTGAAGAAGGTCTGGCCTCCATGTACGGTGGTTTAACTCCACATTTGTTGAGAACAGTGCCCAATTCCATCATCATGTTTGGTACCTGGGAGCTTGTCATAAAGCTTCTTTCATGATCCTTGTTTTATTCTTTTCTCTCCTTCTGTTATTCTTTGATGATGACACCTTAACGATCCTCTTCTCATGTTGATTCTGATTCTGACGCTAATGCTGATGTTGATGTTGATGCTTTATCATGTTATTTTGCTTTCTCTTTACTCATCATGACCAACATTGTACATAACCCCTACCTTTCTGCGCATATAAATTTCTAAAATAAATAGTAACATGATTAATTCAATGCTATACCTTTGGAATATCACCTTGGAACATGAACTTTAACATCTGATCCACCGTATAGCGTGGTTTGTCTTCTTCCTTAACTCCTTGTACTTCTTCTTCTTTACTTTTGTTCAAGTCCGTAATGTCGGTAAATGTATGTGCTTCCTTTGCAGCAAGCACTTCCCTCACAGCCCACTGAGTAAGCCCTTCATCATCCTTCAACAAAATGTCAGTGCTCTTCTCCTTGGACTCCTTGAGCCACTCAACCACTTCAGGTTGGGCCTTCTTTCGCAGGATGGTGGTGAGGAGACCTTCTTGCTCCGTTGTGGGGAATTGTGGTAGTGGATACGCCACCGTACGCTCGAGAATCTCCGAGTAGTCGCTCAGTGTCGACGATAGCGAAGCCAGCTGAGTAAGAACAATGTTGAACTGGGTCTGTAGTGAGACATAGTGCGTCAGTTGTGGGTTCTTGAATTCTGCTTGGAGCTTTGTGAGGGTGTGCGTGAGCTGTGTAAGACGCAGTCTAAGAGCTTCCAGTGCCTCAATGGGAACACCGGAGTAGTCAACAGGTGCATCTTTCACTTCTGAAGATGCTAACATTTCTTTTCACTATTATGTCGTTAAATCTCCACTTTCTGTTGTCTTTTGGAATGACGATGATGTTGGTGTTTTGGTGTTGTTATTTTTTTATTTGGTGTAGCGCGCCCCCATTTTCTTCTTTATGAAAGCCCATAAAAGAATGATAATAAACATCGGAACATCAGTAAATAAGAGAACAACAAAGTAACGCAATAACAATGGCTAAGTCATCAAGTTTAAATCCTATGGAGGCTGAAAGTATGTATATGATGTCCTCCCTCTCTTCCTCTTTTGAATCAACTAACCAATGTAATAACAAATAGGACGCCGACAAAGAGCAAAGGAATTGAAGAAGAACAAGGAGCTAAAACAATCACAAAAGCTGGAGAGACTAAAGACGATGAACCCTGCTCGACTGGAGAGACGTATTGCTGAATTGGAGAACAAAAAGGAAAAGCAGGATGGCCATCTCGGCCCTGAAGAACGGGTCTTGCAAGGACTCAAGCAAGATCTTGTTCAACTACGCAAACTCATGGGCAATGACAGTGATGTTGTTGTTGTTGCTCACAAGAAGGACGAGTCAGTAGCAAACTCTGAAGGTGACGAAAACCCCCTGGGATCACAGAGTGTGTTCTACAACCCAGAATGGAATCCCCTTGGTAAAGCACCTGAAGGGTTTGCTAATGTTCCACTATCGAGCATCAAGAGCCAAGCACAAGATGAGACTGATGCTGAGTTATTGGTGATACCACTGCCCGAGGGCACTCCTCCAAAGTTCTATAATCTGCTCGATGATGACATTAAAACAAGCTATGAATCCAGAGAACAAATTATGCAGAGGCACATTGGGACATTTGTGCCCACTGCAGTAAAGAGGAAACTTGACCAGACATGAAAAGAAAAGGCTTTATAAAGTAAATAGAAATTTACAGCTACAAACACCCATCTCTAGCATAGTTTTTATATTTCATGAATATTTGTAGTTTGTGGGAAGCTGTGTGGATGTTATACATTCATATACTCTTTGTGTGTGGTTCTTCTTTTTCTCCTTCTTCCATAATCATAAGCGTTTCTAAAAGGAGACAAAAAGAAATGAAATGTGTGTGTCTCTTTATCTGCTCTTACTTGGCAGAAGCAAAGATCTTCTCAATCTCAGCAACAGACTCCTGCAACACCTTGTCCTGGAACTTTGGGTTGGTGATCTCCTTCTCAACCTTAGCGATAACGGAGGCAGCCAACTGCTCCTGCTCCTTCTGACGAACAGAGGCCTCGTATCTGACCCAGGAGTCCAAAACGGACTTGGCCTCAGCAGCAAGCTCAACCTTCTGCTTCAACTCAAAGGCCTGAGCCTCAAGCTCAACAGTCTCCTTGGAAACCTCAAAGAGAACCTTGGTGGTGTCAACAACATCCTTCATCTCGGAAACGGACTCAATTCTCTCCTTGACAGCCTCAACGTGCTTGACTCTGGAAGAGTTCAAGATCTCAGAAACGGACTTAATTCTGGCATCAGCCCAGTCCTTGTACATTGGAGCAAGAACCTTGGCAACGATAGCAGAGAAAGCAGCAAAAGTGACAACCAAAATGGACTCCTCGTTGATAACGTACAACTCATTAGAGATGGCATACACAGAGGCAGCGGTAGCTGTGGCAAGGATCGAGGTCTTTGTGAGTGGGGTGTTACCTGGAAGGGCATCAATGATGGAAGAAGCCTTCTTCTGCTCTGGGGTTGGTACCTGAGAGGAAAGGGAACGAACACCAATTCTGTAATAGTTTTGTTAGTATTCTGATCCAAAGGTATAAAAGCAAAGTAGGTGTATAATAATAATATGCTAGGTTTGTGCTTATGAAACCTTCTCCCTTAGGTAATAACGATCTTGGTCTAAACTTCCAATTGTATATCACAGACACCCAGCATTAAACGAGAATTAACAACACTTACGGTGCAGTACGCAAAGCGAAGGCAGCTGGACGGACAGCTTCATAGAAAAGATGTTAGTACTCAATTCCTGATAAAATAAAAATAAATGGATAATAATTCTCCCATTGCTATGTTTCCCCCGAATTTGGTTAAATTGGGTGTAAAAATTCCCAAACACGTCAGAGCATAAATCAATTGAGCTCCAACGAAACAACAGGAAAGAGCCCCCAGAAGTTATAGCAATGGGATAATTAAGCACATAGTCACATACCTCTCAATGACAATTGACGGAAGCTCATTTCTTGCCTTTTCTTTTAATTCCAAAGTCTCGTTTGTAAGCCTTTATAATCAAAAGGTGTGTTTTTTTCTCCTTTTTCCTTGGACGGGTTGTTGAGATTTTTGGACAAAATTTGGAGTTTCGCGCGGGGGAAGACCGCTCATTGGTCCAGTTGACTTCCTAATTAGGAAGTCTGCGTTAATTATCGCGTATTAATTGATAAGAAAGTAAAAAACTTAGTATTAACCTATGAAGATAAAGCTTGTGGTGACGGAGTCCATACGTGAACGGTATTATCATTGGAAACACTCGAGATCATCATTGGCTCATGTGGGTTCCATGCAATGTCATTAACTCCTAGCAGATGACCAACATGGTGAAAGACCAATGGCTCGTCTTTCCCAATGTCCCAAAGTTTCACCGAGTTATCGTCAAAGCCAGAAGTGGCCACAATGCCATGTTTTGTTGGATTGAATTCCACAGCTGATATGCCACCCTGGTGTGCCTGGATGGTGTTGAGCGGTGTGTCGAATTGTCTGATATCCCAGATATTAACGTTGCCTTCTCCATCACCGGAGGCAACAATGTATTGATGACCTTTATTCCACGAAACAGCATTAACACCTGCTGAGTGTGTCTCAGCACTAGTCTTTAGAGCCTCGTCTTTTCTCGTGTCCCAAACTTTAACCTGATCGTCCTCACCGCCACTAACAAAGATAGAGTCATGTAATGGACACCACTCGAGATCATTAATTCCTTGGTGGGTTTGGCTTCCCCATTGTTTTGAAGGCTTGAGGATCGCATTCTTTACACATTTCGTAATGTCAAACAGTTTTATTACGCCATCCATAGCACCAGAAATCAACTTCCCTTCCGAGTTATTGTTCCAACTCAGCGCAAACCCTTCCTGTGCGTGGCTCTCGCACTTCAATTCATACTTGAACTCGGATTCAAGTGACGAGTGCTTCGTCTTGTCAAAGACATATACTGACCCAGAGGAAGTTATCGTGGCGATCAAATCTGGGTTTTGTGGGAGCACACGGGCTCTGTTGATATCCTCTGGGTGTAAGATCTTTTGGATAGGTGTGAGTTTACCAGAGATGGGATCGTTCGACTGAAACTCGTGTAGCACTGGGTCAAATTTAGACATGTTGGCTTCCTCCATTGGGGTTTTAACTGTTAGTGTATTGATCTGAAGGTATTGTGGCATAGACTCGGAAGTGTATGTAGATGTCAGGATTCTATAAGTTGTTCTTCTCTGTTTGTTCCTAAGCTGGGTTGTTAGTGGTTCGATGATAGTTTTGGCAGAGGTTGAATAAAGACTTACTGGTCACGGTCTGGGAAGAATTGGATACATAAGCTGGGCCAGACATTGTTGAAGGTGTTTAAATAATCATACAAGGCTGGAGAGTTAGATTTCCAAGTGTGGTAGCGTTTTGTAATCTCATCGTTGATGACAGTATCACTCATTGTTGTTTCTTCACTGTGTGGGAGTAGTCTCTCTTCAACGATGGAGACGTCGTTATCAACCATCGTTAAATGTCTAGTAAGTCTTTATTTTTGGAATGAGTGATCTCTAGGAATTCAACTCCTCTTTTCTTGTTTATTTCTTTGTTCTAGGAAGAAGAAAATAAAAAGAATGATCGAGCGCATGATTTTTGGTGGATGACCGTGAAGAGATGGGAACGCGAGAAACGCGAAACTGACGCGTCCGAATGAATGAACTTTTCTATCAACAACCAGAGAGAAAATAATCAACTACAAAAGAAACTTATAACAGAACTGAGGGAAAAAGGAATTAGATAAAAGTCATAAAAAGAAAAACAAAAACGAGAAATGTGTTTCTAAGGGATTTCACATCCACTCCTTGAACTTGTTAATCAAACCATTAGTAGAGGCGTCATGTGTCTCGACTGGCTTTGTGTCATCAAGCTCCTTTCCAATGACCTTAGCCAAAACCTTACCAAGCTCAACACCCCACTGGTCGAAGGAGTTAATGTTCCACACCGCACCTTCGGTGAAAGTGACGTGCTCGTAATAGGCGATGAGAGCACCGAGAGTAGCTGGTGTGATCTTCTGGGCCAAGATGGAGGTGGTTGGTCTGTTACCTGAGAAAATCTTGTGTGGGACAAGACCACCAGTGGCACCTTCAGCCTCGACCTTAGCGGCATCTTTACCGGTCAAAAGTGCCTCAGCCTGGGCAAAGTAGTTAGAGGCCAACATCTTCTGGTGCAAGTTGTTCTCGATTGGGTTGTGGGACTGGGCAGCGAGGATGAAGTCAGCTGGGATGGTCTTGGTACCCTGGTGAACCAACTGGAAGAAAGAGTGCTGGGCATTGGTAGCTGGCTCACCAAAGAGGATGGATCCGGTGGAGTAGTTGGTGAAGACGTTACCACGGGTGACGGACTTACCGTTGGACTCCATCGAGAGCTGCTGGAGGTAGGCTGGGAATCTGTGCAAGTATTGGTCGAATGGAGCAACGAGGTGGGTCTGAGCATCGAAGAAATTGTTGTACCACACGGACAAAAGACCTCCAATCATTGGGATATTCTCCTCAATTGGGGCAGTAGTGAAGTGGTTATCAACGGCCTCTGCACCCTTGAGGAAAGCCTCAAAGTTGTCGTAACCAATGTAGAGGGCAACAGAGGTTCCAATGGCAGACCAGACAGAGTAACGGCCACCTACCCAGGACTCAAAGCCAAACATGTTCTTGGTGTCGATACCAAACTTGGCAACCTCCTCGGCGTTTGTGGAGAGAGCGACAAAGTGCTTAGCAATGTCGTCCTTGGAGGCACTGTTGAGGAACCAGGACTTTGCCGAGTTGGCGTTGGTAATGGTCTCAGCGGTGGTGAAGGTCTTGGAAGCAACCAAGAAGAGGGTGGTTTCTGGGTTGCACACCTTAAGGGTCTCAGCCATGTGAGTACCGTCAATGTTGGAGACGAAGTGAACGTTGAGGCCAGGCTGGGCGTAGTGCTTCAATGCCTCTGTGACCATCACTGGGCCCAAGTCTGAGCCACCAATACCAATGTTGACAATGTCGACAATCTTCTTACCGGTGTAACCTTTCCATTCGCCGGAACGGACCTGGTTGGAGAACTCCTTGATGTGTTGGAGAACGGCGTCAACCTCTGGGGCAACATTTTTACCGTCAACGTACATTGGCTTGTTGGCTCTGTTTCTGAGTGCAACGTGGTAGACGGCACGGTCCTCGGTGTTGTTGATGTGCTCGCCCTTAAACATCGCATCTCTTAGTTGCTCAACGCCGGCCTCCTTGGCGAGCTTAACGAGGGTGGCAAAGATCTCGTCGTTGAACAAGTTCTTGGAGAAGTCAAAGAGAATCTTCGAGTCGTCAAAGTTGGTGAACTCCTTGGAGTACTTGGCAAATCTTTGTGGGTCCTTGGAGAACTCCTCGGTGACCTTGAGGGTCTTTCCGGAGGACTCGTAGAGGGACTGGAGCTCCTTGTAAGCTGGGAGCTCTGAGGCTAAGGAAAAGTTGGAAAAGGATTTCATGGTTTGTTTGTTTTACTTTGTTCAGATAAAACAGTGTATAGTGGGTGTCAATTGGTGTGCGTGTATAATAAATAGAGAACAAAAGGGATGGAAAAGACGGGATGAGCTTCTTATTTATAAATAAACGCTCACCCCATGCGCGCGACTTCTTGGACACCCACATCTGGTGACGGAGTTGAGGGATCCGATGAAAAGAAGGGAAAAGAGAGAAAGGAGGGAGAGATTAATAAAGAATTGTTCTAGTTTTCTCATATGATCAATTGGGAACCACTTAATTTATATACTAAGACACTTAATAATTATCCATCCCTGTGATCCACTTTCCGCATACTCTCACCAACATCGTCTAAACGTTCTTTAACTTGTTGTAGCCCTTTCCTTACCCCGTCAAAATATTCTCTGTTATAAAGTCTATCTCGGACACTGTCGATATCGTTTGAGTCCCAGATGACTTTGTGGTCGTCAGCACTGTTCAGAACGCCCTCTGTTCGCTTCAACTGCTTCAACAGCTCGAGCTGTGTCAGCTTGAGCTCGTTCACGGCTTTGGCATGCTCCTGGCTAAAAAATGACCCTTCGGTGACACTCTGCTCAGACATCCTTCTCACATCGTCGAGGATGTCGATCTGTGTCCACAACATGTCCTGGTAGTCGACAGGTGGTCTGGCCCTGCCCACGCTGTCGTTGAGTCTGCCCGGTGGTGGAAGTGCACTCCCGTCTTCATCTTCATCTTCATCTTCATCTGTCTCCTCGTCTTGGTAGCTGCCTGTGAGGTACAGTGATACCTCGTTCGTCGTGTTCCTCGAGGCATACGGGAACGGATAGCTGTCTGTGCTGATCCCCATGGGCGTTAACGGTGGCCTCTGTGTTGTTGAGCTCATGGAGTCCATAGTGCCCCTCGTGCCAGTGCGGTGTGCTGGGTAACTGCTTGGTGACGGTGCTGTGACGGAGACCTGCGGCACTGTGGGATTAAACACCGTGGTTCCTCTTCGTTGTGTCATATTCTCTATAAGCTGTGTAATGTTTATAACGTTGCTTTGATAGTGGCTTTTTTTAATGGGGTTTTAATGGTTTTTGTTATCATCTCAACTTTTTCCTCTTTGTGATCTTTTTTTCTATGTGTTTTTTTACTTCACACAACAGCTCATTAAAATCATAGAAGAATCAACATTTGAGTGAAACATTATAAAGTATAAAGAGTTAACTATAAAAAGAATACTCTCAGAATGGCCACACTCACAACACGAAGAAAGCAACAACCCTGGCGTAAGCTTTTATACATCAGACAGCCATTTGCCGACAATTACACTGACACATCCTTCCTGTCCCAATTACGACGTAACACAACTGTTAAGAAACACTCATTCCACAAGCTTGTGGCCCACTTCTCGCTCATCTCCCTCCATCTCAACGTCCTCACCATCACCCACTTGGTCTTCTTAGGTCTCTATTCCTACAATTGGGACCCCACTGTCCCGCTGACAGTATCAACCATTCTCGTCACTGCACTCTACCTCCTCTACAAGAAAGCTTCGGTATCAGAACTCAAATCAGCAGTCGTCATCACGCTGTTCACATTAACACTGTCTCCAGTTCTCAAGTCCCTCTCAGAGTCCACGTCCTCCGACTCCATTTGGTCTCTCTCCGTCTTCCTCACAATCATGAACATCATCTCGACGGACTACTTCACTTTTGACTCCATCTTTGCAACAAATATGCTTCTAGCAGACGTCACTATTCTCTCCTCGAGACTGATGACTTCGTTAGATGTATTCTGCTTTGTGTCGTTCGCCGTCCAGATCCACGGTCTCTTCCCTGTATGGCTCAATCACTTCAAAACACCAATCGTCAAAATATCAGTTGCAACACTCGTTGGGGTCATGATCCTCACAATGTTGGGACTACAAGTAGTTCTCGTATGGTCGGTTGTCCATCTTTGTGTCATTATCGGCTGTCCTTTATACTTCCTTGCCCTACAAAAGTATAAAGACGAACTACAGGGCCCCTGGGATCCAGCACAGCCAGAATTGTAAGTAAAAATTTAATAGTACATTTTGTCTTGTCTTCTTCTTCTCTTCTCAAGGTCTGAAAACACCACCAGCCAAGACCAAATTACCTCTTGTAAAATGAACATTGTATACCGGTGTTCTCTTTGTAAAGAACGAAGCCAAGTGATCACCAGTTGGAATAATCTCCTTACGACCATCCTTGGCAGTAGTCTCATTAACAGTAAATGCCTCGGGCTGTGGGCCTTGTTCTATAGTACCTTTCTTAATATCCCAAACTCTCACAGAGTTATCTGCACCTCCAGAAATGAGCAGCGTGCCTTCTTCACTGAATGCTAATGTGTATATAGAAGTACGACCATGACCTCTCATGGTTTTCATTCTTCTACCAGTACCAATGTCCCAGATATTGATCATGGTATCTTCACCTGCAGAAGCCAGCCATCTTCCATCAGGACTCACAGCCATCGCATTAACAGCACCTGTGTGGCCATTGAACAGTCTCACACAGTTACCCTTTTGAATATCCCACATACGACACGTCTTATCAGATGACCCAGTAAACACATAATGTCCATTAGGATGCCACTCAACAACATCAACATCACCTAAATGACCAGCAAATATTCTGAGTGGATAAATGTGGTCACACGACCAAAGTCTCGCTGTTTGATCATGAGACCCTGTAACAAAATAATGACCAAATGGTGAAAACTTGACATCCCACACTGGATGGTTGTGACCCTTGTACGACACAAGAGCTGTGTACGTATCCAAAGACCACAGTCTCACAGTCTTATCTTCAGAGCATGACAACAGGTATCTATTATCTGGACTGAAGGAGAGACCATACACTGTTCCACTGTGACCAATCAACTTTCTGCAATTGTCTTCGGATTTATCACTCTTCAGTACAGATTTTAATGGAGAACCATCCAATGACCAAAGCTTGATATACGAGTCTTGAAACCCACCAGCAATCATTGTAGAGTCGTCATTGAATCTAAGTGTGGTCAAGTCATTCGTGTTGTGGAATGTGTACATGCACACACTTGGTGCACTCGACTGAAAGGTATCGAGCTTGATCTTGTCTCTAGACTCCTTCACTTTCAACACCTCTCTTTTCAGATCCAGATACGTTTTTGGAGGTAGTGGTATCTCCTTTGGGCCATCAGCCTCCTTCATCTTTTGGAACTCATCCATTAATGACGTACTACCTTCTTTAGCATCCCTCTTCTGCAACTCAATTTCAACTTCTTGTGCAAACTCCTGATCCATCGGCATCTTCCCGAGCTTCACTTCCTGAGAATTAAACTTTTCAATCTGATCCTTGGCCATACCTTCAATGCCATCATCCAACTGTCCTTCATCTCCAGAAGAAGAGCTCTCAATGATTGGTTGAACATATCTGTTGATTAAAGAGATCATGACAGTACCACCAGTAGCCTCATTCTCATGGAGGAAATAGAGCAACAGGTTGAGTGCCGTTCTCGAGATGTTCAAAATATAAGTCTTATCTCTAAACATCTTGGCCACCTGGTTCTCTTGTAAATGCTCTGGAGTACCAATCCCACTAAGCTTATTCACCTCAGTACCGTGCAAAATCAAGTGATCCTCATGGAACTTGTTGAAGAAAAGACGAGCTTTTGAAGCATCCTTACCAACTAGATCCAAGAACGAATGAACAAACAACGGATAAAGACATCTAAACAGCTGAGGCTTGTAAATATCCAACGAACTCTCAACCCACCCTTTCACCAACGAATACCCACGTATATAACTATCCGGGTCCTCCTTCTTCTCTGGTGTAGTAGGAGGAGGCACTGTAGGGATATGTGATGACTCCATTCTAAGCATCGCTTCAGTCTTCAAATATCCCTTCTTGTTGAGATACTCTAACACAATACGATTCAAGTCGGCTGGAGAAAACTGTCCTGCTGTGTTATTCGGACGACGCTGTTGTTGTTGCTGTTGTTGTTGTTGTCGTTGAACAACTTGTTGTTGCTGAACCTGTGGAACAGGTTGACCCTGGGCCGTAGCCTGCTGCTGTTGTTGAGCAGCTTGTGCTGGTTGTGCTTGTTGTTGAGGTGGAGGTGGAGGTGGTTGTTGTGACATCTTAAAGTATTTGACTTGAGCTTGATGATAAAAGTTGTGGTTTGAAATTATGACCCAGTAAGGGAAAGGTTAATGGTAAGTTGAGCCGGTGGAAAACAGTAATAAATTTAGAGACCCGATATCGACTTTGAAACTAATAAAAATAAACTAAAACTCACACTGTCCATGATGGATGGTATATAGTTGAGATCTTGTCGATATTCAAAGACGCGTCTTCGCGAAAATGAGTCACGTGATATAGTCAGGGTAACCCCTCAGATACATAACTTATTGACACTTCTACTAGATTTATTACAAATATAGTTCGAAGGAGAAACATTATAACAGATCCAATTTCTGTGTGAGAAATTTTATTCTTTCTTTCACTGGAAGTAAATGGCAAGTATCACTTAACCAGGATGAGCTCATTGGCGTTCAAGTAACGACTAGTCATGATCCATCCATATCTGAACCATACCATTTGGGACTCATGAGCGTTGATCATGGCAGAAGATATTAATACTGTGCCTGGAAGTGATGTAAAGACATCAATGTGTGATTCTGGAGTGACTATGGTGTGCAGAGTGTGCAAGTAATGAGATAAAACATTGTCATGAGAGAAGTGCAGTGGGATCAATGACTTTACCATCGAGACAATGAGCTTCATATTGGTGTAGATCAACCAGCTATACTTCTCAACAATGTTCCATGATTTTAGAGTGTACACAACTTTACCAGATTTCAGGGCAGCCTTATAGCAAGAAATGTGGTTTGGATGGTTTGAGATACCCTTGTCGTCAAAAGTCAAGATGACATCTGCTTCTGGCTTAACATACTCCAAGATCTCGTCTGTGTCCCACTCCAAAGACATAGAGTCTTTAAACTTGGTCTCATCATCGACCAATTCATGTTCCTTAAAGCCCAATATCTCCAGGCTTCGTCTCAGTTCCTGAGCTCTAATGTCACCAAGCCCTTGGTCGTTACCGCTAGACAAGCAAGTCACTGAAATGTGATTAGCGTATTCTGGTTTCTGCAGCTCAATTAGAGTAGGACCAAAGAACATTACTTCATCGTCTGGATGGGCTATGAGTACCTGTATACGTTTGTGTTGTAGTGATACTGGAAGTCTAGGTGAAAGGTGTGGGTAGAATTGTGGAAGTGTGGTGGACAGCAGGACCCAGAGTACAAAGACTGGAACAAAGAGCTTTGTTAACAGTAGATACATCATTCTTCTTTGGAAATATTGTTATGAGGTCAACAAAATCTATGAGATGGATCTCTTGCAATTGCTCTGTTGCTAGATATTATGGTCTATTACTTATGATTTGGACCCCTCCCTTAGCAACTTCGCGAATATGAAACTTTTACTCCATCAGCTCTCTAATCAGCAGATAACAGCTCACAATGGTGTCTGGGTGTTTATGTCTTCCAGTCTTTTTACATAAAGTATCAGAATTATTGAGAGCCTAAATTGAGACGTTAATCTTGAAAACAATAGAATGAGATTTATACCAATTTGTATTAAATCATGGTTGAAACGACGAGAGCAACTGCAAAATCAACTCAGGTAAAGTTCAAACTTCCTCCTTCCCTGGTGGTGAAACCTCACAGGGATCCCACACGAAGTAAAGTTCAAAGAACGAGGTTGGATAACATCAAATGACAATACATGAAATCCAAGGAAAACTGAATTCATACGAAACCGCAGATGATTTCGTGGCAGACTTCCAACTCATGGCCGATAACTCAAACTCTTACAACTTGGAAGAGAGTGAGATTGCCCAGGATTTTATCGCTATCCTGAACTTTGTCAAGAATCAGGTTGCACAGTTTAAAACAGCTAGAGAACCAACCCCTGACCCAAAGAAAGAAGATCCGCAAAGTCCAAAATCAACACCTGCCAAGGGCTCTTTGAAGATTAAGATCAAACCACCAGTGGCACCATCCACCCCAGCTGCTAATAGTACTACCGCACATGGTAGTAGTAATACTACACCTGCAACTGCCACTGCTGTGACATAGAAGGCCAGATTCCTGATGGTTTTGGATGAACTGATGAATTATGAAATCGATGGTGCCAACATTGGTCAGCCATTCTCAAAGGAGATTAGTCGTAAAGAGTTCCCGGATTACTACCATATTGTAAAGAAGCCAATGACTCTGGGTAACGTTAGAGACAACATTCTATCCGGTAAGGTCAAGTCCATTGGTCAATATCAAAACCAGGTTGAGCTCGTGTGGAAAAATGCCCAACTTTACAACGATGTCGGCTCTCGTTAATACTCTGACTCTAGTGTCTTACAGGATTATTTCCATACTAAAATGGCCGAGATTAATAGAGAAATTGAAGCTGTTCGTATGGCTCAATTACAAGAGAGAACTCCATCTTCTGCAACAGGTCCCAAGTTGAAGATCAAAGCACCAAAGACCAATCTCAGTCTCACATTGCACAACAGAGAGGGAAGTCTGTCGTTACCTGATGATGATGGTTACCTTAACACTCTAACAGGGGAGGAGAAGAAGCCAGAACCTCAGGATTTGCCGAGTGAGGACGAAGAAGGTGAATATGATGTTTCTGAAGACGAGAAACCTGAAACCCCTCCTTCTGCTGCTCTTCCATCCACAAGATCAAGGGTACAGACTACACTAGCGGAAGAGCTATTCATCCAAGAGACCAACATCACTTCGTCAAAAGGTATCTATAAGCAACTGGTGAAACCACTCAATTACAACAGCAACCAAACACAACTCCAACAATCCCAAAACTGGTTTGAACACACGATTCTGGCATCTGATTTCCCAGTATCAAGTCACACTATCCCATTGCACCGTAACCAAGGTGCTGTCTCTGTATCTGCTGGTTTGAATGACTCTCTCGTAAATAAGAAGCATTACGCTTCTCTCACAATCAATGGTGAACGTGTTAACCCTGTACCATCAACGCATTATGCTGATACTGGAAGACTGCTAGTATCGAAGTATGAACTGAAGTTGCCATTAGGTTTGAACATGGTTGTCTTTGACGTTGCAGTTGAAGAAGGCGTCGAGAAGACGAGAACTAGAGCTCAAGAGGCTGCGAGTCTGAAGACAGAGAAGCTTACTCTTTGGATTCAAGTTCTTTGATGCTTTGTGTGTACTATAACTTTAATAGAACAAATATAAAGACCCTAAGTATTTCATAGAGGCGAGAAAAACAGTCATACTGGTCATTATAAAAGACAATTGAATAGAAGTGAAAGAAAATGAAAAAGGGGGGAAGACTTTTTCAAGCATAATCTTCCCACTTCTCAGGCTTGATCAATTGGTTGATTTCGAAGTACTTGTTACCACAAGAGTATCCCTTGAAAGTGAAATCATTCTTTGGATTACAAATACAATTGTGCTCCAATCTGAAGGCGTCATCGATAGGACAGTTGTGGAATGGAACGTGGTAGTAACCAACATCGTGGAAGTAGTGCAACTCAGATCTGTCAAGGAAGAGAGCAGCAGCAATGGAGTGCACTGGTGCATCACACCACCGCTCGTAGAAGAATCCACCAACCTTGTCCAAGAAGTCAAAGTATGCGGAATAAGCTTCACCTCTCCAGAACTCTAAGGAGCCAATCTCAAAGTTGGACCAGAAATGACACAAGTTGTAAGAAGCACCACCGTCGTCGGAGATGAAGTCCATCATGTTGTTCTTGTGGATGTACTGTGGGTTGGACTTCATAAACTCCTAAGTTGTATCCCACAATTTCTCGATGAGAGCCTGGTACTCATGTAGAGAGATGGTGAAACCGTACTTCTTGTTGTTGTCCTTCATAAACTGGAAGATATCGTAGTCAATGTCACAATAAATCTTGGTATCTGGCTCGACTCTCCAGTAGTACTCGTACTCTGCAAGAGTCTCGTGTCTGTAGAAGAAACCAGACTCGTAGCGGCACATGTGTCTGTAGGAGATGGAGTCACCGTCGATGAGACTGTACTGTTTCATCTTCTCTCTGGTCTTAGCGGCCTTGTCCAAATCAATCCACTCTGGGAAGGACCACTGTTCTTTTGGAATCAAACCGTACTTGGTGTTACCAGAGACTAGCGCAGTAGTGGTACTCTTGAACTCCTCCGAGAATGGCTCATCATTGAAGAAGACCCAGTCATAGCCGTACTTGGAGTTGAAATGGTCCTCAACGTGTCTGATGGAGCCAATTAGGACCCGAGGTCTCTGTTTCTGGCAAGAGTGACAAAGGCAGCCTTGACAGTACCCTTCTGTGACTGCTTCCTCAACCCTTGGTTGGCGTCGTTGATGTTGTCGGAAGATCTGTTTCCAGAAGAGCCAGTTAGAACTGGCTTGACAACTTTCGAAGCACTGGCTGCGGTAGAGGACCCCGAGGAAGCCACGTAGGTCGTTATAGAGACCTTGGATAGCACAAAGATGGTGAGGATAAGGCCAATGGCTACGACCGCAAACCTCAAAAGACGGGCGTCTGAGCGAGCCATGGTTAATGCTGGTCTTTGTATAGTTTTGCTTAATATGGGAAACACTAACAAAGTCTCAAAGAGAAAAAAAAGGGAACGTCGCAAATTTTTCTTTCTTTTTTACTTGATCGATTAATCCTTGTAAAAGATGGCCATGTTAGTGTCTGGCTGTAAAATTAAATACCCCCTTTGCTCTCTATAGAGATAACAGATAGTACTCTAAGAAATTATCTGTCAATGAATTCCTCAGTCCTTAGCCTTTTTTCTCCTTTCATTGACAGCACAGCACAGATTAAGTTGTAGTAACTCAACTAGAAAGCTTATACTCTCACCCAAATCACTAAATAGATAGAAGCTTTCAATTAGCCGAGATGCAGAGAATCTTTTGATTCTTCAATTCTCTGGTAGAATTCCCACTTTAAACAAGTGCTTGGGAGTGAGCTCAGCATATATATATAGAGAGAGAGAGGGAAAGAGAGAGAAACAATGACTCTTGGACCGATCAAAGAAGGTTGGGCACAACACGAAACTTACACGAACATGACGTGTGAACGAGGTGTTTGTCTATGCGTATATGTGTATTTTTGTCTACTATTTATTATGAGTACATGCAGAAACTGCGTCATAATAAACTCACCACATTTATGCTGATAACCTTTGTGGGTTAATTCAAGGGTATGCTAGCTAATGTAGGGCTATAGGAGTTTTCTTATTCGGAATTCTTTATCCAAGTAATCGAACATTGTTTGATTTGGGAGGTATCAAAGTAGAGAACAACACTCTACCATACTTAAAACACCCAGACACCATATTTCGGACACCCGGACCTCACTGTTGATCTCCTTTACTGGTCTTTCCTAGGAAGCTTGTAATGGGTTTATGATATCAGAAGTTCACGAGGTTTATTTCATTTATAGAGCTGTTAATATTGGGCTCTTGAATAGGGGTCTATTTTTCCTTACTTTTTGTCTGCTCCTATATTTATACTTTCTAAAGTTCCAGTATACCCATAGCACTCCTTTTAAGAAGAGATATTGTTGAAAGTCGTCCCTTGTATAATCTAGTATTCATTTTTTTTCTCTTAAAAATTAATAAAATATACGCTTATCACTCTTGATTATCCATAACAAGGAGACAGGTCTTCACAATTTATATTCTCTCAATGTAGTTCACTCTCTGCATTCTGAAAAGAAAAGGTATTATGAGCGGACTTTTATGATGATTTGTGTCTCCATCTTTTTTGTGTCACATTTCATTTTCTTTTCTTTCTCTCTTTTTGTTATGATGGATCGTTCTTATGTCATGTTTTTTTAAGGTGTATTTCTATGATCTCTGCTATCTCTTCTTCTTCCTCTCTGTTAGAGATCTACAATCTGGAGATTTGCCTAATTGGGGACAGATATGAAAGTCTTTAGGGACTTTGTAGGGAACGTCTTAGTAAATGATATACAGACCTTTTATATCCAGAAGATACCAATTACTGTACATTTATCCTTAAAAGAAAAACTACACGTATCTTACAGAAAGAGAGATTAATATTCCATAGAAGCTTTTATTTGTCTTCTAGAAAGTTCTACTAGTGTTCCCCCTTTATTAAAAAAAGCGCGCGCAATCTCCCGCCTTTTTTTGCCACCTTTTATAACCTTTCCTAATCATACCATCACCATTTTAGGGAGAAAGAAACATATTAAAGAGACAATAGAAACTTTCACACACAATGGGATTTTACACAGATTCAATAGCCGACAAAGAGTCCGCTAACAAGGCAAGCGAGACTTTGAATTCTCAATCTCTGTTTGATGACCTTTCCTCTTTTGCCAAAGACCAAGGACTCCAACGCCACTTTGACAAATTGTGGAACAACGACACCTGGGCAAATACCTGGGGGTTCAACAAACTGAACTCTCCAGAGTGGGACTTGTTCTCGAATTTGGGTAAGGGCTACAGAATTGGAGGGTTGAAGGCTTACCCTGTCCCAAACAGCAACCAGTACCAGGAGTGTAAGGAAGGAGACGGTGTTGGTGTGTGGGACCAGAACGGATGGTGGAGATGCTTGTTCCCACAATCTAGAGTCTCAAACACTGGGGAGCTTTCTAAAGAGGCCGTGGAGAACGACAAAGATAATAAAGTCGGGGTCTTCTTCAAGGACTTCAACTCATTGATGGAGTGGAAACTCTACGTCCAAAAACTGGCCAACGAGAAGGAGGCCAAGCTGAGGGAGTCGAAGCGTATCGCACAGGAGAAGGAGACGATCGATTCGATCTACGACGAATACAGCAAGGACGTTGACTGGAATGACGGTGAACGTGCTATCCAGACATACACCACAACGTCTTACAAGACCTTGCCAAATGGCGATGCCGAGGAAGTCACGAAGATCCGTCACAAGTTTGCAGACGGAAGAAAGGAGACAAAGGTGATCACTACACGTTACCCAAAGGATGGTGAGCCAATTGTCAATGAAGAGACCAGTAGTGGTAAGTCCTTGGTCAACTGGATCTGGAATGGGAAGGATCAGGACAAGTGATTGATTTATCTCTTTGACCTAGGATTTTTTTCTGCTTTTGCTTTTGCTTTTTTTCTTCTTCACTCTATTTTACTATTTGTCTTGACGATCATTGGAACTAAACATTGGAAACTACTTATGGCTTGTAAATACACTGGAAACCTGAATATTATGAATTACGATACTCTTTGCAGAAAGTGTGCTTGAGAGGTGACTTGATAGAACTCGGAAGAGTTTAGCGTTTTGTGTCACCGAACTGAAATTCCAACCAATCGAGCCCTCAAAACACAAAACGGACAATTCTGAGAAATACTTCATGTGAAAGTCTCTTATCCTTATACTGAGTAATGTGACTCATTCCTAGTACTTAAGGACTACTGCTATAATTCTGGTAGCATCTTCGCTTTCTCATACCCCGCTAATTAGCTCCTCATGCTCTACACATGTCCTTCCAGTTTGTTGATGATTGGCTCAAGTCCACACAGAAATTCACAAATCAGGTTTCTACAGAGGAGATTGGTCTGCTTGTTGAATCACCTTTTTCAGACGTTGTTCTCCACTATGGCGAGCGTGACTTCCCCACGTCTGTGCCATCATCGATGAAGACGAGAATTGAACACAGTGCAACAACATATCTCGCAGATTCAAATCGTCACAATGTTTCAATTAAAGTGAAAGGCACTCGGCCTACTACTAATGAAGGTCAAC